>SCLH01001624.1:0-14471 GCA_004367855.1 Oikopleura vanhoeffeni | reverse complement strand
CTCTAGCGACCTTTCAGTATATTATTGACCCATAGTTGCTAATACGTTCATCAGAAAGTAGACCCCGATTCTTTTCGGGGTACTTACAGGTCTATACGATGAACTTGAGATTGACCTTGAACTTTGACCGGTCGTTAGAGGTCAAATATTAGTCGCCGACCCTCAATCAAAAAAAAACGGGTAACCGAAAAACGCTTAATTTTCACTGGCCAAAAAATCAGCCTTTTAGCACTTCATACGGCTTCGCTAGAACTGGATCACATACTACCTGTGAAATCACGAAAAATTGACCTTAAAATCAATTTTATTTTGAAAAATTTTCATTAAAAAAAAATCCTTCGTCTTAATATGACCAGAAAAAAATTCTCTACAAGATAGCTTGAACACATTAAAACCGATTTTTTATTTTTAAAATTCCTTATTTCAAATCGTCTATAATAACAACAAAAATTCAATAATAAATCAACCTTTATAGCGCGGTTTAAAGCACGCCCGTGCTTTCCGTACCCGAATTGACCTAAATAAAAAGAATTAATGTAGACGAATTTGGGTACGGACTCCGTACTACGGAGAGTACGGGCGTGCTTAGCGTACCCAAATGGGTACACTAGACATCGACTCTTATTTATAGCTCAAATAAAAAAGTATTTATTTTTTGAAGTATTTTCAAATATTTCTTGAAGAAATTTTCTTCATTCTAATTTTTGGAAACATTTCGATTTAATTTCGATCCAAATGATAAAGAATTAATTTTTTTTATAAACGTATTTTCTTAAATTGTAGAAACAATATCACAAAACGCTCATACGAAAGTCACGTGACTTTCAGACCGTGCGCTGATTCGTAAATTCATGGCTATTAAGAAATTCATTTAATTAAAATACCGTAATCGTCGCGAAATATCAGTCATCGTTTCCTATAATGTTTAATGAGCAGCCAATCAGGGCCTCCCATCACTTCCACGTTTTCAGCGGTGCGCTCCGAGTGGACTGTATTTAAAATTCGACAATACCGTGATATTTCAAAATATTAAGAATTGAGTTTTTATTCTAATATATTGTTTCTAAAAACACCGGAATATTTTTCATGGGAATTTTAAAACTCTCTTAATGACGAATCATACGTCGCTTTTAAAGACCGATAATATGGATATGAATCGTCCCTGAATAAAAGTTTCGAAAGTTTACTGAATTGTTAAAATGTGAAATTGATTTCAGTCAAAACTGTTATAATTCTTCAGCGATAAAGGGGCCTTCTGCAGATTTTAAACTAGATTTCATTTTCTGAGTTTTTTCCACTTGTTTTTGGTCGATTGAACCTTGATTTAACTTTTTAAACTTGTTAATTTTAAGTGTTAATTTGATACTTGTAAAAAATCTGAAATATTTGTTTTTCAAACGTGTTTATGCGTAAGTTAAAAAAAATTTTAGTATAGCCAAAAAATTAAGAAAGGAGATTTGATTCTTTCAGTTATGTACAAATGGTGTTCATAACTTGGGACGATCTCTTGTAATATCAAGTTTGAAAAGGCCTAAATGCCGTTGCCCCCTGAAAAGGTCATAGCCTATGACTAGGGTCATACCCAGGAGAAAAATCGTGATTTAATATAATAAATTCACTTAGGATCATGAACAGTACATAATGCCTTGGGCAGAATTTGAAAGAGAATTCTTTTGAAAAAAATCTGACTTTGTAGGTTGAGTTTCGGGGCAAAATTGAGGGGGGGGTCTTTTAACTTTATATTGGCAATTTGGTAGGAGCTACATAGGAGCTCAAACGTGTGTATATTTCTTTCAGATAGCCTTCATGATTTTGGCTGTCAAAATGACAAACAAATATACACGGGGAAAGCCAGCTTGTCGATTCCCAATTTGCATATTAAGGACTTTGCGCCTACGCATTTTCATCAAAAAATTGACCCTATAATTTTTTTTTCAAAATTCAACGAATAACTTTTTTGAAAATTTTTTCAAAAATTTTTTTTATTTAACAAGTAGCTTAACGTTTTTTAACGCGAGTCCTTTCAACCGAAAAAATAAAATAAAAAAAGTATTCATACCGTAAGTGCTTAACAAAGCCTTAAAAAGGTGTTTGTCGTGCCAATTTCTGATACCACTCAGGTGGCCAAAATTTTTATTTTCTGGTCGGATTCTGTTTTTTTTAGAAGGATTACCCTATAAGGTTTATCGGAATTATTGCTGACGCTATTAGCTGGCAGGAAGTGCTCCCGGCTATGACCCTACCATGACTCAATAGGTAGCGTTCATGACGCGTCAGTTACAGGAGATCTATCTGCAAAAACTGAACCTAAGAATTTTCAAAAAAAATGCGCAATTATTTCAGTAATTTTGAAGAAATTTTAATGAAAATGCGTAGGCGGTACAACTGTAAACACAAATTTATTCTTTGACGACATCATTGTGGCTCAATTCATTTTCGGGGATTTTCCGACGCTTCTGAGCACCTTGATTTTCTTTCAATTTCATCTTCTACGGTCAATTTTTTTTGATTTACGCGATAATATTGATTAAAACAAATGAATTCCAAAATCATGAAAAATACTTAAATACCGGTCAAAATATGAAATTAATCAAAAAAGGATTATTCGAGATTGTTGGCTATGAATGAAAAAACATCTTTTACAAAATTAATATACTGTCATAGTTGTCTAAGCGGACGTTTTTGAAAATTTCAAAAACGTCCGCTTAGACGCACAGAGACAAATTTTGCTCGTAAAAATCGACAAATATGGACAAATACGACAGTAATAATTTTTTTAACAAAACCATTTTTTCCAAAAAAAAGTTTTCAACACAACCATTATTTCTTGAAAATTTAATGAAACGCCAATTATAGAAAAAACATTGTTTAACTCCTGTGAGCATATACATAAAAGTTCCGCCAAGGCACCAGAGCCAATATATTGGCTCTACTTTGAACGTTGTTTACAAAGAGCTCGAGGCAGTTGGAAAAATAATTTTTGGTCGTTTTCGGATGGGTTTAGGTATGCTTGAGCTAATATATTGGCTCTGTGCTCACAAAGACTAATCAACCATTTTTACAAAAAAAAATACGAAATTATTTTTTCAACAAAACAATTATTTACAAGAACAATTTAATGAAACATCAATTATAAATCCATAGAACATTTTAAGGGGAGTAAACAGGGCTACTTGGTATTATTTTTGTTCAACATCTTGGATTCTAGGGTGTTCAATCTGCACCACGGTAGCTAGAGGCGAATTCGACTGATCAATTGAGTCCATATATGGATGGTCCATATCCTTTTATCAATGGAACTCCATCTCAAAAACGTTTATTATTTCTTGCGCTTGTAAAACTGACTTTGATTATTCTGACTGAGTTTAAAAGTTGTATTGAATTTTTTTCGGTAATTTTCCAAATTTTCGACTTTCGGCATGTATTGCTTTTGAATCAGTTGATTGAAGTAGTACATTCGGCTGAGATGGAATTATTTTAAATTGTCAAATAGCTGTTTAATAAAAAAAACAAATTTTTAACTAATGTGCGCATGAGAGTTAAAATAATCATATAATCATAAAAATATTTTAACTCTCAGACGCACAAGTTTAAATTTTTGGAATTTTCTCGATTAAACGTTAATTTCTATGAAAAATAAAATTTAAAAATAATTTCCTGTTATTTGTATTTTTGTTCTTCAAAAACTCTACTTCTGCAGCATGTATTTTTTTTAAAATTGCGTCATTTTTGTGTTTCAAGCGTTCATCTCCATTCGGTTTAAGCGTTTTACTTAAAATTCTAGCGTCGTCGAGTACCTTAATACAAAATTAGATTTTAGCACAAATATTGTTTTCAAAAATTTAAATTTTTTATCACCTTTTTAAAAATTTTGCCATGAGCAGGTTAAAGGCTATAAGTAATTGGCTATCAGTTTTAGCCTATAACTTATAGACTATAATGTAAAGACAAAAATTTAGAGTCTTCAACGTATAAGCTATAAGTTTTAACTCATAGGCTATAATTTATAGCTCATGGATAATTTTTAAATAAAATAACCTTGAAATAACTTATAATTTGTACCGATGGCTCCCTTAAATAGGCATCTGTTTTTTTAAATACCTTTTTTCGCACGATTGTTGGTAAAGATGAAAGGCATGCAGAAATTCCATTGATTTTGTATAAAATAAGTCCCTTGATATAATCTGGTCTCATCATGCCTCTCTGTCGTTCTATTTGTTTCAAATGACCAAAAATACTCTCATTGAAAGTATTGGTATTACTAGAAATATTTGAGTTTCCTAGGAAGTATTGATAAGCAATATTCTCCGCATTGATGGTGAAAAGTCGTTTTTTTAGGGACATCGCCAACTCCATCAAATAACCCTGGAATTAAATATTAGTTTGACAAAAAGATATTGAATTTTTTTCAATTTTTTAACCGAAATGTTAAATTAGAAAAAAAAGTTATGTCTAACATATGAATAATAATATTTTCAAAATTATCTGACCTGCACATTTGTTGTGTTGTACGAAGGCGTGCCAAATCAAATAAATCATTCGATATTTCAAATCATAGGCTTCGGGTTTTTCCAAATTTTGTAACGTAAACAGCAAATGTTTTTTATTTGTTCCATATTAAACGCATCTAACACCAGCCATTATCCATATTTTTTTGCGAATGCACTCAAGTATATTCCAAAATCTTGCGAAGTAGAATCCTCATTTTTTTGTCTTTGAAAGGCTCAAATTTCAAATTATATCTTGTTTTTTTTAAATAATATCACTTGTAAATTTTAAGGCTGACCCATAATGGCAAAATTAACCTTATAAAATATGGAAACGGCAAACATTTTTGTCGAATTCATTGGTCAATTTTGATTTGATTTTCGTGTATTGATCAGGGGCATTTATTTGAAAAAAAAATTCCCAAATCTTGAAAATATACAGTCACGGCTAACGCATTCAAGTATTGAAAGCCGATTCAGACGCCGACCCTGCTTTTAAAATGGAAAGGATTACGAATTTCAATATGATATAATCAAACAATTGGTTTGAGGTTTTTTCTTAAAGTTTTTATTTAAAAAGTTTTCATAGTTTTTTTCAAGTCATAAATAAGAAGTGATTTAAAAATGGTTATGCAGTATATTATAAAGAGGTCGTGGTGGCCATCGTGGCGAGCATGGTGTCGTATAAGTGCAGCGCTAGAGAGCATATTTAGCGCTGTTAAATTTTATGGCGCGAGTTTTAATTTGTTTGCAGTTTGGCCAAGAAGTAGCTGAGCCAGGTGCGTGAAATCAATTATGCGCATGAGCAAATAATCGGCTTAAATTTGAAGATAAAATGAGGTTTTTAAACAGATGACGCAGATTTGGAAATGATTGGCCGGATTTTCCGCAGATAGCATTTAAAGTTTAAAAAGCGTGAAAATATCGAGGTAAAATATTTTGGTTTTTGGTAAATTTCTAGATTTACAGATTTGAAAGTTAAATTTTGAGCTCGGATTCGTCATCCGCGAGATTTTGTGATTCAGGGAAAAATGATCAAAAAATTTTATATTCAAGTTTTCCTGAGTTACGCATGTTTTATTCATAAATAAAATATATTTTTCTGAAAAATTTGAAAATTAAATTTTTGAAAATTGAACAATTCATTTTCTGAAATTTCTAGCAATGGCAAAAATTTAATTTTGCCAATTTCAGATTGGAGATGTTTAAAGCTTTCTAAAAAGTATTTAAACTTTGATTTTAAATTATTCTAACCTAGTTAAAATCTATAAAAACCTAGGTGAAGTCATTGCTTGTTTTTTGATGCTGACCAGATTAATCAGGTCTGACTCTAGCCTAATGCGAGGAGATATGCACGATATCTCTTCGGATTCAGAAACTTCGGACAATTTTGATACAGAAAAACTTGTCTGAGGTCACATCAGCCTGAGGGTCAGGTTGGGTTGAGGTCAATTAAAAGTTTTTAAAAAAATGAAATTTTTTTTTTCAAAATTCAAAAAATGAAATTTTTTTTAGCGTAGGTTATTTACGTGAGTATCAAAGAAGGTCAGTCATAAGGTTTAATGATGAAAATGCCGACTTTTTTAAAGGTTTGATTCGGCACGATTTGATCTTTCCGGTCTGTGGAATGGTCTTGGTATGTGTTGTGCCATTTTTTGTTTGATTTTCCCGAACAGACAGCAGATCAAAATCCACATAAACATAAGGAATAAGATTATTCCAGCAGCACCAAGGGCAAATGGGAGAAGAAAATTTTTCATTCTTTGAAGAATTGTTGTTTCAGCATTTTTTGCCGTCAATTCTATGTACGAAATTGTCGAGTTGAGTTTCTCATGTACCTGGTCCAGTTAATTTTTGAGTTCAGTTTTTTGAGCATCAAGTCGTTTAAGAGACTGTTTCGCTTCAAATTCCATTTTGGCCATTTGTTCCGTATGAGCGTGGTTGATTTCCAGTATTTTGCCTTGTTGAATTGCAATCGATTAAAAATTCACTTTTTAAAAAAAAATTCTCTGAAACTGCCGCATTTTCAATTTTTGTCCTTGCGGCCCTGAGTAAATTTTTATTTTTCGAAAAGTGATTTCCATAAATTGCGTAGGTGAGGTTCTTCTCCGGAAAGTACCTGTAGATTAAAGACCAAAAATTGCAGGTTATTTCTGAGAAAGTCACTTTTTAGAAAATCAAATTCCTAATTTTTTCGTTTATTAGTTTTTTTTCTGACGTCTCCAATTTTCTCACAATAAAATTGCGTAGGTTGAAACACAATTTGTAAATGTCACTTTTCTAAAGGGTTAATAAAGTCAAAATGTGAATTACATACTATTAAAGTTTAAGTCTATTCTTAATCTCGAGGACTTAAGAACAATGAAGTTGCCAGCACTTTTACTTTCCCCATAATAATCATCATCGATGATTTTACGAAATTCAGAATAAATAATATCCGCGAGATAACTTTCCAGCTTTTTGTCTTCGCTTAACCTCACGGTAACTACCGGGAATTTGAGGTTTCCATGGTATAGATAATTGTCCGACTTTTAATTTCCGGAAAGATACGAATGCGCAAATTCTGCTTAGCTATATCTTTTTTGTAATTTTGAAGATACATAAGATCAAAGATTGTGACAAAAATTGTAAAATAAGCCATAAAAACAGGTTAAACACCTCATAAGTGAAGCTTAATTAGCGGTACCTTGGCGCATTAAGCAGTTTTTACTCAATTTCAAACCCATTATCGAGGCACATTTCATAAAAATTATTGTAATGTACATCACCTCATCATCGAACACCTCGGCAGACGCGAGATGACTAGATCTTGGTATTGCATTTATAAAAAAATTATACTTCCAAATCTTTAATCAATAAAGTTTTATTATTTACGAAAATAAAATCTAATTTAACAATAAATAAAATGCAATTATGTTTAAAAATAATTCAATACAAATTTGATTTATTTTCGATTTCAGTTATACTTAAATTTAATTAAATTAATGAATTGTATATTTACCTATTTATAATTATTTATCCTACATTTATTAATTTGATTAATTATATTTTTTATTATTTGAGAAAGTAAATAAAGGCACTTTGAAAATATTTTGAAAATTAGAGGTGTTTAGATAGAAAACATTACAAATTGGTCCATCACCTCTTTATCTCTTGATTTTGTTCATGATTTGTGAGATTCAACATATTTGTTTTTAAATACTTCGAAATTTGCACAAACGTTTATTTTCAATTTCAAAAAACTCCGAAGTCAGTGTTTTTAACATGTCAGTTTTCACAAACAATTTTTGTAACAAAATTTAGGCTAAATCATGGATAATATTCTTCCAGAAAGTCCTCGGTATTATTTGATAATTATTTTAGGACCAATATCCTTGTCAGCGATAAATAACAGCATTTAACCCCCGATAATTGGGGGTTGGAAATTATTAACCTGGTAATTATTAACCCCCAATTATTTCCAAAAATAACGTTGAAAATATTGTACGATGAGCCGTTCGAAAGTTATTTTTTCCTGACTTTTTTTAGGATTTTCGTCAAAAATTTCTTAAAAACAATTAATTGTGTTGCGAAACGTTAGTATACATAATAATCGAAAATTCTGAGGAAGCAAGTTTTAAGGAAAAGTATTTGAAGGATTCTATTTTTGATAGAGTAAATTTATGCGTGAGCTCTATAACGAAGATATAATTTTTCACAAGTGATTTTTTATGAAAACTCCAGAATATGAAAAATATATTTTTCAAAAAATTATTTTCGAAAAGAATTTCAACGGCAATTTGAGCCCCAATAAAGCCAACAAAGACAATCGAATCAATATATAGACATAAGGTGTGTACTTGATTTTTGAGATTTTCAGCGTGCATATTTTCACATTTTACTGCATACTATTTCGAACGCGCGGCGATATAATACATATTGTTTTCGTAAGCGATCAAGAATCATATTTCAATTGAGAGGCTTTCTAGCAGGTTTACTCCTAAGTGTAGCTTTATCTTGTAAATGTATGTTTTTTAAGAAATACAAGGTGAATGGATATATCCTTTTCTCGCTTTCAATAGTTTCACATTCGAAATTTAATGTTCGTTGTTTTTCATCATTAATATCTATTAGAATCTCAATCAGTTGACTATAAGTTAAATTGATATTTTCCCACCATTTATTGTGAGGCGAAAGTTCTCGTTTGCTGGTGTGGGGTTGGGTTTTTTTTTTGCGTTTTATTTTGTCTTTGATTTTGTTTTCTTGTTCTTTGTCTTGTCCGTTTTTCTTCGTCTTTTTTTGCCCAAACCTCGATACGGCGTTTTCTTTCTTTTCTTTGGGAGTGGTTTTCGTGTGTTCTTTCACTTTTTTCGTTATCACACATCTTTTGGTGGGAATGGCATATGAGCGTCTTTTTTTTTTTTACATGTTAAATGGATTCCCGAGTGGGCTTTTTTTAGTACCAAGACTTGCATCATGGGGACTTTGTTTTCGCACGGTTTTTGCCCGTGTGCCCTGAATCTGATATTGAATTTTTTTCCAAGTCAAGCGGTTCACCAGTAAATGTTGCTTTAAACCGAGAGTTTAGGGGTTCGAATCTCAGTAGGCCCAATTTTTCTGTCTTATTTAATTGAATTGTATGTATTTATGCCGATCATCGGTCTGGCTGTGGTAATAAATTAGCAGAAACGGTAAAAAAAAACAGTTTTCTAGTGATTTACATGAAAAAAAAATTATCCAAAACAAATATTTTTTGAAAATTCTAATGTTTTTGCCTTAGAATAATTGGTAATTTAAAAGGTCAATTACCGGTGAACCGGTTGCTTTGAAAAAAAGTTTCCAATATCAGAAATTAAGTTGGCTACACGTTGCAAAAAACCGTTTGCTGATACATAATATAGTTTCTGCGCTATGATGCCGAATGTCTGTAGTTATTTAGAAAAAAAACTACCTAAGGTCGATTTTTTGATTGGTGCTACTGTGATTTCAAGTGGCAGAATTAGCGACGAATGGTTTTTTGCATGTGAAAACTTGGGAAAAAATATATGGTGGAAATTTTGTTTGGCTTTCTAGGTTGATTACGTGACCGGAAATCAGTCATGGAAATAAGCAAAATAACTGAGAAAAAACGTTTTTGCGAATTACTGGTGAACCGGTTATCACCAGAAAAAATTGTTTGTTAATACCATGTTTAGTTCTCCTGAAACAGATAAATTTAGCACTTTAGGTGACCACATACAAAAACGACCTTAGCTTATTTTTATGTCTTTGAACGCCTAGATCCGATGAAACAAAAACTCCCTTGTTTATCACAAAAAAAATTATATCTTAAAAATAAAAACTCGGTCATGTGACATAACTCACGGCGCTCCATTATTATTCTCATTGAAATGAATAATCAAGCTGTTTTTTTAAAACATTTTAAAGTCGCCTTGAGGTATTAATTGGTCGTAAGGATGTACTCATATTTATGTCGAACGATTCGTAGTTTCTGAATAGGACAAAAACCGTTCAAAAAATCTTCAAATTGATGAAACAGATTATCAATTTTGTAGGTCATAATTTAATTCAATTTACTTTGAAATGCCATTATCCCAATAAGAATTTTATATTACTAACATAAAGAGAAAAAATCTGATTCGGATGCTTCTACGATTTTTGTCTATAAAAACAGGTAAGATATTCCCAAATTGTCCTTATCAATCTGTCGTTTGCTATTTTTTAAAACCATAATATTACCCAAAAAATATGAAGACTTTTTTTTGTTTTGCTCTTCACTAAAATTTTTTCTTAATTATATACGATTTTGATGAAAAAATTGAAGACCTTTTTTTCCCCTCATCACCTAAAAATTCAACGAAAAAGAGGTGTTTTATAGAAATTTTTGAAAATATACGGTATATTATATATACCTCTTTGATTATTTTTCCCAAATTGTCTTAATAGAGGGACGAACCAAAATCAAAAAGCGTAGGTTTTGGCCATATTTTCCCCAAAATTGTCCTTATAGAGGGTGTCCTAAAAGACGCACATCACAGTATTTCAAAGTAAGTTAAATAAAGTTATAAGTTCAACTTACTTTGAAATACCATTATCCGAATCGGAATTTTTCTCTTTATGCTTGCAATTAAAAATTACTGGCCTGTAACTTATAGGCTACATTATAGGCTTCATGTATAAGTTACTTAAGACCTATAAAATTGATTTTCCGTTTCGCCAATTTGACGTTTTTTGGTTTCAGTACAAATCTTCTCATACGACGAAAACAGGTTTCCAAAAATATATACAGTACCTAAACAGCAGGTACCTAAATAAAACAGCAGGTATGTATACAGTATGCCACGTTTACAATGTATACAGTATGCCACGTTTTTGCTTTCTTTTTTCCGATTTGCATAAATCTGAATTCCACCGTTTTGATTGGTTTAATCTGGAAAAGACGTAGGTATTTGCCAAAATTGATCGTTCTCATTGGCGGATAGCAAGTTATGCAAATTAGAAAAAAGAAAGAAAAAACGTGACATACTGACGTCGTTATTAATATTTTTCTTCGTTGAAAACTAAGCCTCCAAACTCTCAATCTAAATTCGAACAAAAATATCACTTTTTATAATTATACTGTATTATACAGTACCTTTTAGAGTATTTAGGACTCTGAAAGTACCGCTTAGGTATCTTTTTTTAGAACACTTCACTAGTTTTGTCATTGCCACTTGAGAACGAAACAAAAAAAAATTACTGTCGTATTTGTCTAAGCGGACGTTTTTGAAAATTTTCAAAACGTCCGCTTAGACGCACAACAAATAAATGTTTTCCCTACAGCAGAAGTGACACGGAAAAAAGCGTTTTTGGATACCTTAGAGTTCAAATTTTCATCTGTATAGGTATCGACAAATTTTGTGGCAAATTTTCAAACATTTTTTATTTCTCGAAAATCGCAAAAAACACCCTAACATGGACTCGCAAATAAAATGTTTTTGAAAACATTTTGAATATTTTCTTCGAAATAACCAAAATGTTTTTTTTTGAAATTTCCAAAATAACATTTTTTAAAAAGTAGCATTTTTTTTTTAACAGTGTTATGAAAATTTAGTTGAATGGAGTCAAGGGTTGTGTAACACAACTTGTGTTCTCCGTTTAATTTTTTTTGTGAATTCGCCCATATTATTATGATTTTTTAAACCGTCAGAAATTGAGTCAAAAAAATGCTAAAAACGTCCGCCAAAAAAACGGAAAAAGACACTTAAATGTCCGCTATGACAAAATACGACAGTACCTTATCAACTATAAATGTAAGAAAAGTTTGAAAGTTTCATGAAAAATAAACGTAAAAACATATTTTTGTCCTGATTTGCATTGACCACCCTCTTAATTGACAAATACATGCAAGAAACTCACTGATCGATTTCTATTTTCGCAGTCTTAGCATTTTCTTCCGATTTGTCTGGTTTTTGTTTCCGTTTTTCAGCCTTTCTTTTATTTTTCGCTTTTTTACAAAAGTTTTTTTCTTCTTCATTTAATTTGCGCCAAAGACTTCTATTTCGAAAGCATTGGGCAACAACATGTTCGACAACAAACTCTTGGTCATTTTGCAATTTTTCAGGAAGTTTTTTGGTACATTCACGTTTAGTATTAGACATTCTATCTTTGACAAAGTAGTTAAAAATAATACTAAATGCTATAGCCACACTTTTGTCACATGACCCCGCTCCAGGCCAAGCTTTGTCAACGATATATTTGAAGTGAAATGCAAAAGGTGATGAATAAGCTATAATATCCCTTTAACGAACTAATGTTAATCTAGTATATGCTTAGGGGTGTTACGACTGGCTCCCTCTGCCCGCACATCTTAGATTAACATTAGTTCGTTAAACGGATATGGTGGTTGACCTTCGTCAATATATGCGTAAAATGTTTTTTTGTTGCGAGATATAATAAAATGCTTTTCTTAATACATTGTACTAAGGTAGTTTTTTCGGGTGCAACAGATTTGACTGAGTCACCACAGTTGAACCGTATGAGATACCACAAAACGTTTTTTTGCATTCACCTGAAAACTAAAAAAGCTCAGGCCGAATTTTTTAGATTTTTTTTTATCTTTACCGGTTAACCAGTAATTATTGATTTAATGCAATTATGTGCGATTTCTCCTTAATTATAAAGTACAGTAGTTACTCTGTTAGAGTTCCCCTTATTAAAGTTATCTCCTATCTGTTAGAGTTACCCTTTTTTGAGAAGTTCATGTCAGACTGACATTATGTCAGTTATCTGTTAGAGTCACCCCTCAAAAAAAGTACCAGAAAAGGTTTTCAGAGTTTTATTTATAAAAATATTTGGACAAACTAATTTTTTTTCCAAATAACGATCAAAGTTGAGTAATTAAAGGAGGTTTTTGTCCATTTTCAATGTCTTCGATGATTTCATAGTCAGTTCAAAATTATCGTACAACGAATCTCAGAAAAACAGCCTTTGCTTGGAAACAGTTCATTTTTTATTTTTTCTAGGCAGATAATGGGCTTTATTCAACTGTACATATATAATTAATTTTGGGACGACAAGCGGTCTTTCAGCGGATTTTCAAACTTTTTGAAGTTTTTCCCTTTCGTCTCCAGCATGTAACCGCTTGTTTGTATGCTGGGTTTTTTCCTTTTTTCAACACAATCCCATCTTTTCCGTTTTACATTTTCTGGTCGATTTTCGTTGTTATATAAACCGAGTTTTTTTTTTTTTCACGGTTTGCCAGTTTTTCTGATGGAGCTTTCGGTATTCTTGAGGATGGGGCAAGGTGTTATGTTTTCATTGGTGGTTGATTATCCAAATCTTTGCGAGTTGAATAATTTGCTCGAATAGTACTGAACTAGAAACTATCACTTTTACATAATTTATCCGTTACCAACGGTGCTTCCATCGGTTCCACATTCTATTTTCATAAACCGGTTCCAGTGTTAGAGTTCACAATTTTGATAAAGGAGAGTCAATAGTAGTATTCGTTATTTTCTATGATTGTAGTGAGAAACAATTTTGATTAATTATGCTTTGTTGGTTCGCGTCTGTAGAGTGGGCTTATAATACAAAGACTTGACACCTCGACTCAATTAATATCAAATAAAACAATATAATGCTTATAAGAATTAAAAGAGATTTTTTTGAACGGGCGAAACTGGAAATTATTCGTTCTTTTCAGAACATATTTGTTTGATTTAATTTAAAGCAAAGTTGACCGAGAATTAACAGATTTTGTAACAACAAAACATACATTTACTGGTTTTTAAGTGCGGTACCAGTGAGTCACCCTTGCCCAGAATCCAAAAATAAAACTTGCAGTTGAATGAGAAAGTTTTAGTCCTGTTGCGGCAAATCTTAGTTTTTTGCTAAGACTGATCTGACTTTCAAATTCAGAAATACGTACAAGATATATCCTATTTTTTAGCGTCATTCCCTTCGTCATCACTGGCCAATCACAACATTCTGTTGGTGGTCGAATCTGATTGTAAGGGAACGACGCTCAAAAAATGGGCATCCTGAAGGTCTTAAACAAATTAAAAAACTTATAGACCAATCAAAAGTGTGCATCAGGTTTCAGCAAAGACTGAGATCGAGAGCAAAAATGTGACACTGTGATATGACCTCAATTGTTTGCAACATGAAACTATTCTGTATTTTTTATTTTTTATATAGACGCTTAATATAGAAATTTCCCACCATTTTCTCTACTTTAAAAAATTTCCTCAATTTTAAAAATGGCTCTTTATCGCCAATCAAATAAAATTGGAAAACAAAAAATTGCTCCATATCTATTACGGGGTCCTCTGATCATTTCCAGCCACTTTTTTGGACAAATTTTTTGAACAATTCGGCTTATGAAAACGACTCATCCGATTAAGTTTTTTGAAACAATGGTCTGATTCGGACTTTTTTTTTAAATTATTTTCTCTGAATATTTGTGCTTAGTTTGACTTATTTAAGAACGCAATCGAATGAGTCGTTTTTGAGAGCCGAATTTTT
>SCLH01001623.1:52459-67983 GCA_004367855.1 Oikopleura vanhoeffeni | reverse complement strand
ATGTCTAAAGTCTACGAGTTAAGTTTAGGCACCATAAATTATGGTCTATAATCAACCATCAGAAATCAATTCTTATTATTTTGGCGCGTTTTTCACTTATTCAATTTAGTTTTTTATCCATATTTTATTTCAGGATTATAAATATCAAGTGATCAATTTTTGCCCTCTTTCTTCAAGATGACTCATAATTTCAAAAATAATACTATCTACCAAAATACATTGTGGTTAGACTTTCCACGAAACACTTTCTCAATTTTGATCATTTTTTGCAAATAAAATAATAAAGAATTCGTATAAAAATTTATTAACCAGATTGTATAAATTTCTTTTATTATTTAAATTTTCGTTTTTCTTCGCATTTTGGGATACATATATAGATATTTGCAATTGATTTGAATCATATCTCGTACTATCAAGTGAAAGGTACAATTTTCGTAAAAAATGCCTATAAAGGTTACAGGTTGTTGTAGCGGGTTTTTTGTTCTAATAATTTATTTTTCGCGTGTTCGGTATTTGGATGCTTTTTTTGTCCGCGATTAAGGCGCGTCTTAGCGTGAAAATGCGTCACGAGAAAACCTTAAAATATAATTTTAGTAAATTTATTTTATTATATCGATTACGCGACTTCCTGGTCGTTATTTGCTTGATTTTTGGCCAAAATTTTTAAATAATTCGGCTTTTGAAAACCACTCATCCGATTACATTCTTAGATAGCTCAGACTTCAGTACTGAGCTCAAGCTCAAATATCTTGTGAATAATAAAATACTAAAATTTGTCCAAATCCGATCATTGCTTCCAATTTTTTTTAAGAAGAACTTATAAATAAAAAATTTCCGAAATCTTAGAAAAAACGATTAAATAAATTGGTCTGTCGGACTTATTATTAACAAGATATTTGTGCTCAGTTTGAGCTATCTAAGAAAATAATCGGATGAGTTATTTTCAAAAGTCCAATTAATTAAAAATTTTGGCCAAAAATCTAGCAAATAACGACCAGAAAGTCGCGTAATCGATATGCACCGCGAAAATGTAAGGGTGCAAGCACAAGTAAAGTAAAAAAGTACTTCCATTGCATTTTGACAGGTTAGTTTATGTTATAAAACTAAAATCTTATCTCCTGAAGATAGGAAAAAAAACATTATCAAAAATTCTCATTCCTTACATTTTCCTGGAGACATTAAATTTGTATCATAAATATATATGATATGGATCTCCACCCGAATGCGTCATTTCAACCAAATCAAGCAATATTTGAATCAGGCTTTCCGCATTCGGGGTGGAGATTCATATTATATCATACCAAATTCACAGTTTTAAATGTACTTACTGCTATGAGTAATATTATATAGTAAATATATGTAAAGAAATTATATTCTATTCGGTCGTATCAGCTTCCGTAGGAGGGGCAGCGACGGCTTCATCAGCAATTATAGCAGGTGCTTCTTCTACTGCTGCTGCTTCTTCGGCAGGGACCTCCGCTTCCACAACAGGAACTGGTGCTTCTTCGGCAGGGGCCGCCGCTTCTTCGGCAGGGGCAGCTGCTTCTCCAACAGGGGCTGCCGCTTCCTCAGCAACTGGAGCAGCTTCTACTACGGGTTCTTCAGCGACTGCGACGGCTTCTTCGGCAGGGACCGCTGCTTCCACAACAGGGGCAGCAACTTCCTCAGCGACGGGCGCGGCTTCCTCAACTGCGGCAGCTTCTTCGACAACTGGGGCAGCTTCGGCAACTTGCTCGGCTTCTACGACAGGAGCCGCTTCTTCAACAACGGGAGCGACTTCTTCTACGGCAGGGGCCGCCGCTTCTTCAACGACAGCGGCCGCCGCAACCTCAACGACAGGCTCTTCTACTGGAGCAGCAACTTCTTCGACTTGAGCAACTTCGTCCGCAACTGGGGCGACTTCTTCGGCAACGGCCTCGGCTACTGGGGCAGCCACTTCTTCTGCTACAGCAGTTTCAGCTACTGGCACTAAAATATCACACTTAATTACAGAAAGAACAACATTGGAGCTTAAAAAATATTATAAAGAAACTATCAAAAATTATAAAAAAATTAAATTGTAAAAGTGTGAAAATTGTGAAATCTGATAATTTAAAGGAAAAAAAATTTAAAACTACTCATTTCGATAAATTTATTTTTGGACCTCACAAAAATGTACGAACTTTTAAAATGTTAAAAAATGATCATCAAGGAAAAATAATTTGGTTGGAGGTATTTTGCTCGATTTTAATGGTGAAAAATATCTGTTCTCCGGGAGAACTTCTCCCGTATGCAAATAAACGGGATCCCGTAACGGATTTCCCGTTACGAGATCTATTCACGGAAAATAATGTATGTAACATACAGTTAATGTATTACAGTATGTTGTTCTCCAGTTTTGCAAAATTTCCAGGACGAAAATTCAACAGTCGAAACACAAAAACCGAAAAAAAAATTTTTAAGAAATTTTATTTTAAAAACGGGAGAAAACAAAAAAATTTCAAAAACGGGAGAAAACATAACATTTCAAGACGGTAGTGAGAAGTCCTCACTAGGGCGTCACCGGTCGGTTTCAAAAATTTTGAAAAAAAAATTCGAAAAATTTTCGAAAATTTTCAAAATTATTTTTTTCGAATTTTTTGGGAAAAATTAAGAGGAATGATATCCTCGGATTTCCCAGATACCCTTTAGTCTCTATTTTGGCCTCGACCGGTGACGCCCTAGTCCTCACTGAGGACTCAAGACTGAAAGTTTACTTATTTTGAATTAAAAATAGTCTCAATGCGGCCTTGGTAACCAAGTAGATGCAGCAGCTACTGATACGAACAAAAGCTTAAAATAAAAAAATAAAAAATTCATTTGAAAAGGCGTTGTTTAATCCTTGCTTGGAAAAACAGTGAAAAGAACGCCAGAATTCAAAGGGGTTAACAATAGGGAAGATTAACTATAAAGATCCTTGAGATATCATTTGGTAAAAAAAGATCCCAGGCGTTAAAACTCCACATAAATAATATCTCTAGTTGCGTAAAAATCTTACGGGTTTTGGCGGTCTTATCCTTCTTCAATGCATTTCCCATGGCGAAAAAATGCGGTGATTTATTTCCTTTTTAAAAATTGCAAAAAGTCTCTTTTTTAACTCTTTTCGGGCTTTAAATTTATTTCGTAAAACAAATTTATATATTTAAAAACTGAGTCTAGAAAAATGGACAAAAGGGGATCATTCAGTTACATAAACGAATCGGACATGATAACACAGTCCCCTGCCTCGGAGCGTTTTACGCAGCGTGATATTGCTGAAAATGATGACTATTACGCAATATTTCAAGTTCGGTTCATAATTAGAAACACCAAAATCAGCACAAAAATGACCTTTGGAGAATATAAAAAATAAAAGAAAACTTGTGTTTGTAAATAGCATATATTTTAATCGCTGAAATATGACCCCATCACAACGAAAACTGGAGTCATTTTCGAAATGATCAATTTGCTACAATTTATTCTAATTTTGAACCGGATTTTATGTTAAATAGAGCGGAGCTGACACAAACAATCTTTCTGAAATTTTGAGTCACTCCAAATAAATCGCGTCTTTAACGTTTCTTTATATCGAAAATTATACTTGTGCGTTATTATTCACTAACACGTGACAACTGTGACTGTTGACCAATGGCTGAGTTGCCTAGTGAAGAATCGTGTGATGTGATTGGTCACCAGTTACAGTTATCACGAGTAAGTGAATTCAGCGTTATTTTTGTGATTAAACCAATCAGATTCGTTTATTTCCTTAAAATTTCATCACAGTCCGAAAAGTTTTCAAAAAGCAACAAAATAAGTTAAAAATGTCCTCAAAATTATTACGTTCTCTACTAGGTATCGTCAAATAAAATATTAATCATCATTGATTTTGCCTTGAACATAACATGAATATAACATTTGCCAACTGAAATTCAGTTTTAAAATTGTTTCAATGTTAAAATTTTTCTAAATGTTGAAGCCCTAAAATTTAAAAAATGTGATTTTTTTCTCTTGGTCGCGGATGAAAGAAGAAAAAAGTAGTCTCGGTGGCTGGGTGAAATGAAGCAAAAGAAGAGAAGGGGTATCAAATCGACTATGCATGCCCAATCACATTTCACCCTCATTTCCTGTTAAATATTCAAAACCCTATTTCAAATGCAGGAATAAATACAAAAAAATCCTCGAATAAATGTTTTAGTCAATTCAGGTGACTAACATTTTCCAGATGCCTGGATCAATTTTTTTGATCGTTTTTAATAAATCAAAATGAATTTTTCTGAGAGTTTCCAGGTAGAAAATTTTCTACTAGTATTTGAAAATTTAGTTCTGAAAAATGTGATGAATTTGCAGGAGTAATTTTGTTTGAACTATAGAATTTTAGAATGAACATCTGCAATTTTCACTTTTGCCTGCAAAGGTTAATTATTCAGAAATTATTCTTCTAAAAAAATATTTTTATAGATTTAAGGCTTGAGGTTCGATTCTGGCACAAGTTAATAATTAATTTTAGGCCACTAAAAATTCACAAAAACTGCTTTAAAATGTGGACTAAGAGTTGTGGCACTGTATGGCTATAAAGTCGACATCGATCATTAAATCTGGACGGCGAATAATTGGATGATAGTTTTTTTAGAATTTAAAATTTTTAACCATTCGAAATTATTGAAATTTTCTACAATTTTGAACATTTTCATTTTTTTTTAATTAATTTATCTCTCACGTTTAAGAAAATATCTAAGATTTTTACTTTATTTCGATCTCAAATAAAAATATGAAAAGTTTCAATCTTTAATTTGAACAAAAACGCGACCAAAGTGCCTATCAGTAGTAAATAGGGTGTTCACACCGTTTACATTTCAGCTTTTGAAAACGACTTATCCGATTGAAATCGTAAATAGCTCAAAATGACCACACAGAGAAAAATTTGGAAAATTTTTTCAAAACTTAAATTTAATCTGAAATCTGTTTTGGAAAAATGGTCCGATTTGAACAATTATGTTTGTTAGATTTTTTCTGAATATGTTTGGTTATTTTGAGCTATTTTTGAATGAGTTGTTTCCAAATGGTCACAAGCAAAATGGTGAAAAAATAAAATGTAAAATTCTACATTTTGCTTTTTTGGTTATTTTCATTAACGTTAACGTTGAATTTATAGAGTAAAAGATGAAAAAAATAGTGCAATCTGCATTATTAAATTTCTCGATTTAGCTTTTTCGCCATTTAGCTTGCGACCCGTTCCCTAAAGCCAAAATAACTAGTGAGGACACCCTATTCACTACTGAGAGGCACTTCGACTGGAAAAGAATAAAAGTGAACTTTTTCCAAAATTAAATATAAAGGTTAAAGTATAAACCTGGAGTTTCTGGTTCCCCAACTTGGTCAACTGTGGCTTTTGAGTTATTACAGCCCATTTTTTATAATTTATTCTCGATAAGGATTGTGTTTTGTGGTGAATGGTCAGCTGAGGTGGTTTCTTTTGCTTTTTCGTCGATTTTCCCTCCTTCTTTAATTCTAACTCACGCAGACTAAACCGGCTTTTTTAACCTTTACTTTTTTGAAAAAGTCAAGTCTTTTGGTATATCAATCTGAATAAAAGGAAAAATAGTTAAAATAATTAAAGAAAAAATTAATAATGCATAAGTAAAAGTGAATTGTACAGCTAAAATCTCGATCTATTTTTTTAGGCAAAAACTCAAGCTATTTCTTGAGAAAAGCTCTGACTTTTTCTGTAGGCAAAAACCTCATGCCATTTCTATGGGAAAAAAGCTCTGGCTATTTCTCTACGACATAGACGTAAAAAAAATAAGGCTTTAGCAAAAGTGTGTTTTATGATGTTAGACAACCATACAATTTCATTTCCGGGGTCAAAAGTTACTTTTCAGCGTGTTTTATTGCCAATCGTGGATCGCCAAAAATTCTTAAAAAATAATTTCCATAAAATCTCCTTCAAAATGGCTGTCTTGATTTCCCTGAATTTAAGCTTTCCTGAGAAATACTTCACATTGCCGTCACTCTAATAATATATCGATAACAGGTTCAAATCATAATTTTGAAAAATGATTATTTGAAAATAAATTAAATAATTTTGAAAAAATTCAAAAAAATTTCGAAAAAGTTTAAGGATTTTGGAAATTTTGATAATTTTTTCCGTTTTCTCATTTTTTCATTTTCTCTATTTTTCTTCCCAAAACAACTTAATTCTTGACCCATACTCGCTGTCAATTCGTGTAGCCAAAACATTTTTTAATGAATAGCCCTGATGGATTTCCCTATATTTAATTACTTTTATTCTCTCAGGGACTTCTTTATTTGAATAAAGCACGAAAAATCGAATAGTTAAACTTTTGAAAAAATAAAAGATTTATTTCAAATGAAATGACAAAGACAAAAATGCTATTGTAATATTTCTCGAGATTAATTTATAATAATGTACTTAATACAATGATTCTGGTACTATGTAAAAATAGTTCAACTCCAAGAGGGTATTTGTCAAATTTTGGAACTTCTCGAAAATCTGAAAAATAAAATAAAAAAAAGCTATAACACCTACTATACGCTCAAATAGTTCACCAAAATCATTTTTTTTCAGACGAGATCCTAAACGATACCTGTAAGTGATTACATAGAGCCATGAATCAGAGAAGAGACGGTTCGATTCTCTCACGGCATTTCCACCGCAGAATTTAATCAAAATTACATATTTTCATCGCTAAAATATTTTTGCGGAATTTTTTTATTAAAAAAATATCTCGGCATATTTTGGAGATCATTTGGACCATATAAAAAGTTAGTTATACTATTACTTACCGGTGGTATTTTAAGGCTAATCGTTAACCTGCCAGATCATTAAAAAACTATGACAAGGAAAATGATTCATTTCGGATATTAGTAAAGTTTAAAAGCCAGTTTAAACAAATAGTAAAAAGATGAATTCATATATTTATAATACTCTTAAGTGATTTTTTTATTTTTGGCGTTATATATTTGGCTCTGGCGCCTTCCTTGATTTTGATTGATTGTGCCGATTTTTGACGAGAGTTTTTTCGCTGAACGTTGGAAAGTTACTTTTTAGAAATAGTCAAAACCAAAGCCAATTTTTGAGATCTAAAGAGATATAATTAACTGACATTTTTCAAATTATATTTTTCTATTATCTCAAGAAAAACAGTACAAAACCTGTTTTTCTTAAAATTTGTCATAGTTTTTTAATGATCTGGCAGGTAACGATTAGCTTTAAAAATACCACGGTAGTAATAGTATAACTAAACTTTTTATATGGTCAAATGATCTCCAAAAATGCGAGATATTTTTTAATAAAAAAATTCCGCAAAAATATTTTAGCGATGAAAATATGTAATTTTGATTAAATTCTGCGGTGGAAAAATGCCGTGAGTGAATCGAACCGTCTCTTGCTCTGATTCATGGCTCTATGTAATCACTTACAGGTATCGTTAGGATCTCGTCTGAAAAAAAATGATTTTGGTGAACTATTTGAGCGTATAGTAGGGTGTTATAGCGTTTTTTTTATTTTATTTTCAGATTTTTCGAGAAGTTCCAAAATTTGACAAATACCTCTTGGGGTTGAACTATTTTTTACATAGTACCAGAATCATTGTATTAAGTACATATTATAAATTAATCTCGAGAAATATTACAATAGCATTTTTGTCTTTGTCATTTCATTTGAAATAAATCTTTTATTTTTTCAAAAGTTTAACTATTCGATTTTTCGTGCTTTATTCAAATAAAGAAGTCCCTGAGAGAATAAAAGTAATTAAATATAGGGAAATCCATCAGGGCTATTCATTAAAAAATGTTTTGGCTACACGAATTGACAGCGAGTATGGGTCAAGAATTAAGTTGTTTTGGGAAGAAAAATAGAGAAAATGAAAAAAAATGAGAAAACGGAAAAAATTATCAAAATTTCCAAAACCCTTGTGAGCACAGAGCCACAATTGTGGCGTCCCAGCATACCTAAAATCATCGAAAAAAAGACAAAAAACTGGATCGAGGAATCTTTGTTTCAAATACATTATAAAGAATTTAGATTCGGTTTCAAGAAAATAATTGAATTTTTTTCGAATGTTTTGTTCCGGCATTACGGGGAGTTGATTTATCAGGATTTTGAGCCTATGTTTCACTTCCGTAAAAATATATTTCGGAACTGGACATACAAATCAAATGTGAGATTAGCCAGTTTTTAGGAAAGTGTTTTGTGCATGCATAACAGTTGAAATAAAATTTATTGGTATCTAAGGGCAGACATTTTTTTAAGGAAGTGAAATAGTCTAAATTTCAACTTCAAGTATCACATGAAAAATTTAGTTATTATAAAAGTGAATTTAACCAATCAAACATCGTCCACAGTTGTACTTCATTACCCTATTAACTCTAAATAATAGAAAAAATGCCATTATCTGCTTTTATAGGGAAAAATAAACATTTTTTCATCAAAAAAATCATGATTTTTCAATCAAAATTTTTACCTTATTTAAAATTACTTTTGATATAAGAGATATAAATCAAAGCGGACAAAACTATGACGTAGACCAGATTCTTGTGCATTGTTTTCGACAGAGATACAAATTGTAGAGACAACTGTGACCGTGTATCACGTGATATGGTACACCTTGCTTTTCTCACTTGTTTTTCTAGAACTCAAAATGTAAATTCTAGATATGAAATGTCGAATGCAAAAAATATGACCTTTCAACTTCCTTATGCAGGGGACCAAATTAAAATTCCAACTGCCTTAAGCTTTCTGTGAACAACATTCAAAGTAGAGCCACAATTGTGGCTCTGGTGCCTTGGCGAACTTTTTTTTATTGCTCACAAGGTTAAACTTTTTCGAAAATTTTTTGAATTTTTTCAAAATTATTTAATTTATTTTTAAATAATCATTTTTCCAAAATTAATGACTTTGACCTGTTATCGATATATTATGAGAGTGACGGCAATGTGAAGTATTTCTCAGGAAAGCTTAAATCAGGGAAATCAAGACAGCCATTTGAGGAGATTTTATGGAAATTATTTTTTAAGAATTTTTGGCGATCCACGAATTGGCAATAAACACGCTGGAAAGTAACTTTTGACCCCGCGAAATGAAATTGTATGGTTGTCTAACATCATAAAACACACTTTTGCTAAAGCCTTATTTTTTTACGTCTATGTCGTAGAGAATAGCCAGAGCTTTTTTCCCATAGAAATGGCATGAGGTTTTTGCTACAGAAATAAGTCAGAGCTTTTTCTCAAGAATAGCTTGAGTTTTTGCCTAAAAAAATTGATCGAGATTTAAGCTGTACAATTCACTTTTACTTATGCATTATAATTTTTTCTTTAATATATTTTAACTATTTTTCCTTTATTCAGATTGATATACCAAAAGACTTGACTTTTTAAAAAAAGTAAAGGTTAAAAAGCCGTTTTAGTCTGTGTGAGTTAGAATTAAGAAGGAGGGAAAATCGACGAAAAAGCAAAAGAAACTGTCGACCACCTCAGCCTGACCATTCACCACAAAACACAATCCTTATCGAGAATAAATTATAAAAAAATGGGCTGTAATAAACTCAAAAGCCACAGTTGACCGAAGTTGGGGAACCAGAAACTCCAGGTTTATATTTTAACCTTTATATTTAATTTTGGAAAAAGTTCACTTTTTGTTTTCCAGTCAAAGTGCCTCTCAGTAGTGAATAGGGTGTCCTCACTAGTTATTTTGCTTTAGGGAACGGGTCGCAAGCAAAATGGCGCAAAAGCTAAATCGAGACATTTTAAGCAAAATGACGAAAAAATTGTTGCGCTATTAAAATTTGAAAAAATTGAATATCGCAATTTCCTCTAATTTGATAATGCAGATTGCACTATTTCTTCATTTTTACTCTATAAATTCAACGTTAACGTTAATGAAAATAACCAAAAAAGCAAAATGTAGATTTTACATTTTATTTTTTCACCATTTTGCTTGTGACCATTTAGAAACAACTCATTCAAAAATAGCCCCAAAATAATCAATCATATTCAGAAAAAATCTAACAAACATAATTGTTCAAATCGGACCATTTTTCCAAAACAGATTTCAGATTAAATTTAATTTTGAAAAAATTTTCCAATTTTTCTCTGTGTTGGTCACTTTTGAAGCTATTTACGATTTCAATCGGATAAGTCGTTTTCAAAAGCTGAAATGTAAACGTGTGAACACCTATTTACTACTGATAGGCACCTTTGGTCGCGTTTTTGTTCAAATTAAAGATTGAAAACTTTTCATATTTTTATTTGAGATCGAATAAAGTAAAAATCTTAGATATTTCTTAAACGTGAGAGATAAATTAATTAAAAAAAATGAAAATGTTCAAAATTGTAGAAATTTCAATAAGATTATTTTTTCGAATGGTTAAAAAATGTTTAAATTCTAAAAAAAACTATCATCCATTATTCGCCGTCAGACTTTAATGATCGATGTCGACTTTTATAGCCAGTACAGTTGGCCACAATTTCTTAGTCACATTTTAAAGAGTTTTGTGTGAATTTTAGTGGCCTAAATTAATTATTAACTGTGCCGAATCGAACCTCAAGCCTTAAATCTATAAAAAATATTTGTTTAGAACGAATTCTAATTTCTGAATATTAACTTTGCCAGGGCAAATAGTGAAAAATGCAGATGTTCAACATTCTATAGTTCAAACAAAATTACTCCTGCAAAAGTTATCACATTTTTCAGACACTAAATTTTCAAATTAACTAGAAAAATTTTCTACTGGAAAACTCTCAAAAAATTCATTTGATTTATTAAAACGTTCAAAAAAATTGATCCAGCATCTGGAAAATGTTAGTCACTGAGTTGACTAAACATTTTTTCGAGCGATTTTTTTTGTATTTTTCCTGCATTTTGAAATAGGGTTTGAATATTTAACAGGAATGAGGGTGAAATGTGATTGGGCATGCATAGTCGATTTGATACCCCTTCTTCTTTTGCTTCATTTCACGCCAGCCACCGGACTACTACTTTTTTCTTCTTCCATCCGCGACAAGAGAAAAAAATCACATTTTTTAAATTTTGGGTTCTCAACATTAGTAAAAATTTTAACATTGAAACAATTATTAAAACTGATTTCAGTTGGCAAAATGTTATATTCATGTTTTTCCAAGGCAAAATCAATGATGATTAATATTTTATTTATTTGACGATACCTAGTAGAGACTAATTAATTTGAGAAACATTTTACCATTATTTTGTTGCTTTTTGAAAACTTTTCGACTGTGATGAAATTTAAGGAAATAACGAATCTGATTGTTTAATCACACAAACTAACGCTGAATTCACTTACTCGTGTGATAAAACTGTACTGGTGGACCAATCGTCACCCATATCGCAACCACACTTCATTCACAGTGAAGCGCAGAATCTCCGAGCACATTGGTACGAAAAGGCAATTGGTCAAACGAGTTGTCAGTGTATAGGTTAAGATATAGACAAGCACAAGTATAATATTTCGATATAAAGCAGAAACTAAAGACGCGATTTACTTTCGGCAGTGCTCAAAATTTCAGAAAGATTGTTGTTGTTCAGCTCCGCTCTATTTAACATTTAAATCGGTGTCAAATTAAGAATAATTGTAGCAAAATGATCATTTGCGAAAATGACTCCAGTTTTAGTTGTGATGGGTAATATTTCAAGCGATTAGAAATATAGCTCCCATATTATCACAACGACAAAAAGATTTTCTTCCTATATGTATGCTATTAATTTCTCAAAGGTGCATTTTTTGCTGATTTTGCGTGATTTCTGAATTATGAACCGAAACTTGAGAAGTATGACGTAGTAAATAGTCATCATTTGCAGGCAATATCACGCTGCGTAAAACCGCTCGAGGCAGGGACTTGTTAATCATGTCCCGATTCGTAATTATGTAACTGGCAATGGACTTGCCCCTTATTGTCCATTTTTCTAGACTCAGTTTTAAATACTATAAATGTTTTTACCAAATAAAATTTAAAGCCGAAAAGAGTTTAAAAAGGTACTTTGTTTTTGCAGATTTTTAAGAAGGAAATAAATCACCGCGATTTTTCGCCATGGGAAATGACATTGAAGAAGGATAAAAACCGCCCAAATACACCCGTAAATGATCTGCTCTGGTCACCGACACTAGACAGAATATTAATTTATGTGGAGTTTTTACGCCTGGATTCTTTTTTGACCCAAATGATATCTCAAGGATTCTTTAATAGTTAATCTTCCCTAGTGTTAACACCCCTTTGAATTCTTGGCGTTCTTTTAACTGTTTTTTCCAAGCAAGGATTAAAACAACGCCATTTTCAAATGAATTTTTTATTTATTTTAATTTTAGCTTTTTGTTCGTATCATGTTATGTCTGCTGCATTCTACTTGTGGTTCCAAGGCGCATTTGAACTAATTTTTAATTCAAGATAAGTAAACTTTCAGTCTTGAGTCCTCAGTGAGGGACTAAGGGCGTCACCGGTTCGAGGCCAAAATAGAGACTAAAGGGTATCTGGGAAATCCGAGGATAACATTCTCTTAATTTTTGCCCAAAAAATTCGAAAAAAATAACATTTTTGGAAAAATTTTCGACAAATTTTGAATTTTTTTTTCAAAATTTGTTGAAACCCAGCTGGTGGACGCCCTTAGTGAGGACTGTCTCCACTACGTCTTGGAAATGTTGATGGTTTTTCTCCGTTTTGAAATTTTGTTGTTTTTCCCGTTTTTTAAAAATAAAATTTCGTTAAAAATTTTTTGTTTTCGGTTTTTGTGTTTCGACTGTTGAATTTTCGCGTCGGCTGGAAATTTGCAAAACTGAGAACAACATACTGTAATACATTAACTGTATGTTAACAGTACTTATTTCCGTGAAATAGATCTCGTAACGGAAATCCGTTTACGGGATCCCGTTTATTGCATACGGAGATAGTTCTCCCGGAAACAGATATTTTTCACCATTAAAAATCGAGCAAAATTACCTCCAGAACCAAATGATTTTTCCTTGATGATCAATTTTTAACATTTTAAAAAGTTCGTACACTTTTTGTGAGGTCCAAAAATGAATTTATCGAAATGAGTAGTTTAAATTTTTTTTCCTCTTAAAATTATCAGATTTCACAATTTTCACTACTTTGTACAATTAATTTTTTATAGATTGTTTGATGAGATTTCTTTATAATAATTTTTTAAGCTGCCAATGTTGTTCTTTCCTGTAATTAAGTGTGGATATTTTTAGTGCCAGTGAGCTGAAACTTGCTGTAGCAGAAGAAGTGGCTGCCCCCAGATACGCCAGAGGCCGTGCCGAAAGAAGTCGCCACTAGTTGCGGACGAAGTTGGCTCGTCGAAGAAGTTGCTGCTCCAGTTAGAAGAGCCTGTCGTTGAGGTTGAGCGCGGCCCGCTTCGTTGAAAGAAGCGGCGCCCTGCCGTCCAGAAGAATCGCTCCGTTGTTGAAGAAGGCGGCTCCTGTCGTAGCAGCCCAGCACAGTTCCGAAGCTGCCGCCGTTGTCGAAGAGAAGCTTCCGCAGTCTGAGGAAGCCGCCCCCGCTTCGTTGAGGGAAGTTGCTGCCCCTGTTGTGGAAGTCAGCGGTTCCTGCCGGAAGAAGGCAGTCCGCGGTCCCGCTGACGAACCCGTAGTAGAACTGCTCCAGTTGCTGGGGAAGCGCAGCCCCTGTGAAGAAGCAGGCTTGCCCCTGGCCGAAGAAGCCGGCGGCCCCTGCCGAAGAAAGCACAGTTCCTGTTGTGGAGCGAGGTCCCTGCCGAAGAAGCACAGCAGTAGAAGAAGCACCTGCTATACATGCTAGATGAAGCCGTCGCTGCCCCTCCTACGGAACTGATACGACCGAATAGAATATAATTTCATTTACATTATATCTTACTACATAAATTAACTCATAGCAGTTAAGACATTTTAAAACTGTGAATTTGGTAGTGATATAATATGAATCTCCACCCGAATGGCGCAAGCTGATTCAAATATTGCTTTTAATTTGGTTGGAATGACGCAGTTGCGGTGGAGATCCAGTAGCATATCTTATTTATAGAGTACAAAGTTTATGTTCTCCAGGAAAGTAGTAAGGAATGAAGAATTTTTGATCGAGATAATACTATTTACTTTCTCCTGATTCTTCAAGAGAGATAAGAATTTAGTGATTTAACATTAAACTATAGAGCACTGGAGTCAAAATGCAATGGAAAGTCAACTATTTTTCACTTTACTTGTGCTTGCACCCTTAACATTTCCGCGGTGTCGATATCGATTACGCGACTTTCTGGTCGTTTATTTGCTAGATGGTTGTCCAAAATCTTTTTATTAATTGGACTTTGAAAATAAACTCAGCCGATTATTTTCTTAGATAGCTCCAAACTGAGCACAAATATCTTGTTAATAATAAGTCCCGACTAGACCAAATTTATTCTATCGTTTTTTTTAAGATTTTCTGGAAATTTTTATTTATAAGTTTTCTTAAAAAAATTGGAAGGCAAGTGGTCGGATTTTGGACAAATAGTTTAGTATTTTATTATTCACAAATCTATTTGAGCTCAGGTTTTCAAAAGCCGAATTAATTTAAAAAATTTTGGCCAAAAAATCAAGCAAAATAACGGACCAGGAAGTCGGTAATCGAAGTAATAAAATAAATTTACTAAAATTTATATTTTAGGTTTTGCTCGTGACGCATTTTCACGCTAGACCGGCGCCCTTAATCGCGGACAAAAAGAGCACTCCAAATACCGAAACACGCTGAAAAAAATAAATTATTAGAAACAAAAAAACCCGCTACAACAACCTGTAACCTTTATAGGCATTTTTTTACGAAAAATTGGAACGCTGTTCAACTTGATTAGGTACGGAGATTATGATTCAAAAAAATTCAATTGCCAAATATATATATATGTATCCCAAAATGCGAAGAAACGAAAATTTAAATAATAATAGAAATTTATACAATCTGGTTAATTAAATTTTATACGAATTCTTCTATTTTTTTTTCTTTTTTTTTTATTTGCAAAAAAAAATGATTCAAAAAGTTGGAGACACTTTTTCGTTTGAAAAAAAACTCTAACCACAAGTTTGTATTTGCAGATAGTATTATTTTTGAAGTCATGCAGTCATTCTTGAAAAAAAGAGGGTTAAAATTGACCCCAATTGAGCGCACCTTGATATTTCTGATCCTGGAAAATAAAATATTGATTAAAAAACCAAATTGACTTAAGTGAAAAAAAACGCCGCCAAAAAATTTGATTCTGACGGTTTGATTATAGGGACTATTTTAATTTTATTTTGGTGCCTTAAACTTAAAAAAATTAAAGATAATTAAATTGAGTTCAAAAAAGGGCATTTTGAAAAATTTTTAAAAAACCTTTTATCAAGGAAGGCTAGAAAAAAAAAAAAAAAATTAGGGATTTGCCGGGTTCCATTGGTTTTTTGGGGTTTTTTTCAAGGAAATTAAAACCTTTTTTTTCGTTACGGGGGAAAAAAAAAAAAAAAAAAAAAAAAAAAAAAGGGGGGAAACCCCCTTTCCCTGTTTAAAAATCCAGAATC
>SCLH01001623.1:17888-51701 GCA_004367855.1 Oikopleura vanhoeffeni | reverse complement strand
GCCAATATAAGTTTATAAGTTGGGGTAACTGTTAATTATTTTGTGAATTTTGGATGCTATGCTTGGAACAGCGTGAGCTAGTGTACGGTAAAGAGAAGTGTAATTTCAAATTCCGTGTTGTCTATTTCAGTCTTGACGTTTTTTGGCGAAATCAGAATTTCTGAAAATTGCGTTCTCGACTTCGGAAATTTAGAATTAAGTAAATTAATTATTTTTTTAAAAAGATATTTTTAGATTTTCTCGATTGCGCGAGATCATCTAGCGTCATCTGTGGTTGTGTAGTGTGACACCGATAAAGGTTTTTACCCCACGAAAGTACCGATTTTATAAATTTTTTGGATCACGCCTGTTCTATAATTTACCACAACAATCTTGTGGCGTAGGTTTTCGGAATTCTCTAGGCTTACAATTATGTTGTTTAGGAGACCTACAGTTCCAAAAAGTTAAGTGTATTATTAGATGCATTTTCCATTGTGAATCTTAAGTTTTGATCAAAAACGCTCCTTAATTTTTCCAGAAGTTCAATTTTTTTATCTTTTTTTATGACAACAAGAATATCGTTCTAGCATATCTATAGTATGCCAAATACACGATGGCATGCCGCACTGAGGCTCGACTTCGCGAAATTGCTTTTGCGAAACGAAAAATACTTTTGTGCATCTAAAATTCTTTTATTTCTTCACTCTTGACAAAGGAATAACCGAAACGTTGAATAAAAAAAATTTTTGAATTGAAAAATTATATTATAATCTCGAGAAACCCTTACAATTAAAATTTTCTTATCAAATCGCGTAGACCCTAGATCTGATGTTCATTGATTAATCTTCGTCCATTCACTTTAATCCTTGTGAGCACAGAGCCAAGAATTTAGTAAAGATACCGAGGTTTTCGAATAGCAAGCAATTGCTCGGAGCAGTACAAATTGTTTGACGCGCTATAACTTCCCTAAAAAATTTGAATGTGACGGATGGCTCGGTCCATCAGAACACGAGCTAGAGATCGAAGACTGAACAGAATTATTTCTCAAAAATAATCTCTCCCCGAGTTTAAGGCCCACGCCGCGCTAACGCCCATCCAGTGTCTCACCAGTCAGCATATCTAATGAGTTCATAGCTCAAATAACGGGACAAAGTCCTGCGTCGAGTACCGACCCTCGAGAAAGTGTTTTGGATTACGATATCCGTTGGGATTTACCTGGCTTCGCAACTGGCATTATTAAATAAAAACGTCTCGGTATCTTCAGTGTAATATTTCTTAGATATGGTCTCAATCAAAATGTATCTCCTCTCTCAGATATTAAAGTTGTACAGGGATTTGACAACCTTCATGACAATTGTAGCTAATTATCCATGCGAGCCCATACCCAACCCGAGAATGATTTTGTCAAATTGATAGAATGTTCATTCCCTCGAGTTGGTTTTGTTTCATCCTAATATCGTGCTTTGATTTCCAAACTTCAATTGGATAATTGCTCAATATTACGATAATCGATATTATGGCTTGGTAGGTCTAACACTTATCGCCTATCGAGGAAGGTATCTATTTTTCAAATTGGTCTAGTACAATTATGGACTAAAGTAGTAGAATGTTACTGAGTACTTTACCTTAGACCAAATTTGAAAAAAACATTAACCTTCCTCGTAAAAACGGATATAGATAGGTTCTCGAGAAATACTTTTAAACGAAAAAAAGTGTTTTACCCTGACCAATTATGAGGTAAAAAAGAACACGAAACCATGCTCGTATTGTTTAAATTTTCATGAAAATAATCAATCTCGATATAATTCGTTCTTGACCCGGAATTAATCGACCACCCCCTAAACGGTCAAAAAACAAGCTAAAAAGTCGATCCGCGCACAAAAACCGTTACAGCCGACTATGAATTAACAAACTCTGGTACTTACAAACTCTAGTGATAGTTTTCCTTTATAAATTAGCTGTTCAAATATTTAATAAAAATATATATTTAACCTTTCAAAATCTCAGTATGAAAATTGTAATGAAGTTTTTCTTGAGATTTCTATTTTAGAAGTTAAGGCAAATTTGGTAATCACTGTGAACTATTCAACACACCCTAATACTGCGCACCATTCTATTCTGGATTTGGGCGTACCTATAATTCCAGCGTTAATACGCGGTGCTGCATCTAGCGAGGAGCCTCGAATTGCTTTATTGGTCGTGGACTTTCTAGAAGCTATATCAATTTTCCACCGTCTAGCATGTCCAGGTTCTTAAAAATGCTTACTTGCGTCCTTCTTCATACTCTCATGCGCCTTTGTGTTCGAATCGCTCGACTAATGTCTGTCTGTATATTAGTGTATTTAGTCTTCTAAATCTTATAGCGATTCGTTTAGTTCTTATGTCTGCTGTTAATAAATACGACGGCACGAACTTTTCACCAAACGATGAGAACTTATATCATATCTACTGTCTCTCAATCAAAATTTACGTATTCTCTTCTGCGATTTACATCTCTCTCGAGTCTACGTGCACTATATAACGCTGTTGCTGTGAATGGCACCGCTGACGTCTCTTGTTCGTGTGTATGTGTTCTCATTGCATCTTGTGCTTATTATTGCTTCTTCAGGCACGCCGCTGCTAGTCATTCTCTCAACTCTGTCGAGAGTAGAACGCGAGCTGATTTTTATATTTAACCTGTATACATCATTTCATAGAGGACGTATTCCACTTGATTCTACTCCTACTCTTCGTCTACACTTACATATGTTGAACTACAATCTTTCATATATCGGAACTTCATCTTGTTGCGAGCTACATAACTTGAGGGACTTTGAAATTGCTTTTTGGGCCGTATTGCTACTTATATAGTTTATGACATCGGAATCTCTTTCATTTTCTTCGAAATACATCGACGTATTCGTCTCTATATCGGCTTTAGCCCCTTGCGAGCATGGAGAAAAAAAGTTCGCACAGAGGCACCAGAGCTTAACAGTGTGAGGCACTCTACTGGTTGGCGTTATGCCTGCTTATTTACCGAGAAGCTTGAAATCAACCTTCAATTTTCTTTAATGATCAAGTTAAAGAATTAAATTGTTTGGAACAAAAAGTTAAATTCTAGAAAAGTTTATGTTTCGATTCTTGATAAAAACGATTGAAAACACATGTGCTGTTGAAGTTTAACCACTGATATCTCATGCCTAGCTTGGTAGATACCGAGATAGTATATCTTAATTCTCAAAACCAGCCGAACGCTAGCCTGTTTCTTCTTCGAATACCTCCTATTTGTGCTTGATTTTGTATAATTGTTGGGTTATTCAGATAAAAGCTATGTCTTTATATATACAGAGCTCCCCATAGAAATTGATCTTAAACACCAGGAATATGCTTCTAATCGCGGCAGCCCTAAAATACAGTATGTCTTTTTCTTCGTGGGAAAATTTTGAGCAAGAAGGAGAGAATTCTCCGCAATCCATGATGGTATTCTCCCAAACCATTCGGACTTTTTCGCACTAAAATTAAAAGCGCATACGTGTTAGTTAGAAATATTAGTAAAAAAACACGTTTTTCTGAAAAAAATTGATAGTTTTCTCGATTTTATGAAATTATTTGATGATCATTACTTTATTGATAGTAAACACGTAACATTATAATATCCTGACATATTATAATGTGTATAAGAAGAACCAAAATCAGCATGATTTTCTACTAAACTTAATATTTCAGTCTTTTCCGAAAGTCAGATAATGGCATTGATCCTCGCTACAAATATCAAATAAGATTGCTTTGAAATTTCATTAATAAAAGAAAATTGCCCTCACAGAACTTTTCTTAGAATGTTCTTTTCGCAAAATGACTCTTAAAGTGAACCCGTTCCTAAGTAAGCTGCTGTATTTCAACTTTTCCATTCATTTTTCAAAGTGTAAATTATTTGTAGAAGTAAAGTTAAACCCTTCTAAGCATATGGATTACCGCGACCTCAGAGTACAAATTCCTCAAATATTTAGAAAAAATGCGAAAATCTGAGAATTTGTATTATGCGTTGCGAGTCTTTCTCAACCTGACCAATGATAATCGGCCTATTCCGCAATCTCAAGGTTTTGATTGGGGTTGCTGAATATCTTGGCCGTTTGTTCTCATCATTCACAAATTATTTAGGACTGTTGTACTTCTGACAGGTCCGGATATCTTATATACCCTGTTTAAACGGGTAAAGTCACTTTAAATCATGCCAAATGATGGAAAAAATGATTTACAAACGTTTCTGAAAAAAAGGTATCAAATTTTATGACGAGTTGGATTGGAAAGAGATTTTTCGCTCTTGTAAAGTGGTTTGCTAAGTGCTTTACTTTCCGAAAATAATTAACTTCTTTTTGGCGTAAGAAAATTTAGCACCCCTAGACAGTATCGTGGAGCAGAAATGTGTTAGTTTGGAGTAAATTAGAGGAAAATGAAGGATGTGCGCTCGAGGACTCAACTTACCCAACTGTTTTTCAACTCAAATTTTGAAAGGTTAAAAATAACTTTTTTTGAATGCATTTTAAAATTATATATTGAATTAAGTTCCCCAAAATTAATAGTCATTAAGAATTTAATCTATAATCGGATTTTAAACCGTTTGTGTGCTGGTGAGTGCAAAATTTTACCCTCTGAAATGGTTTGATGCCTCGGGGGAACTTTTTTTCTATTGCCTCGGTGGGTTAAGAAATCTTTTTTGATCTGAATCACCGAATTTACATAATTCATACCGGAAAGAAGGTGTCTGCGGACATTTTGCCGACAAAAGTGGCTTGAGTAGGTGGCCTACCCTTGTTGAAGTGTTTTCACAAGCGGAACTTATAAGTAAAAACCATTTTGAGAAAAATTCACATTACGTAGTGAGCTCAAATGTCTACGTTCCATGTTAAAACCGCCATGTTAAACTTCCAGGTAAACCTTTTATACTGAAGTCGCAAAAAGACCATCAGGACCCCTGATCCGGAAAATAATCTTTAATCGGATTTCGTAAAATCTGTATAGCCTACTTTTTATCGAGAGGCGTCAACCCGCCCAGTTATTCATAAACAATTATAACATATTGATTTTTCCAATATTGTCATCAAATATATATTGTATTCCAAATATCCAATATATAGATCCAATTGATAATCCGAATTATAATTATTGTCATCCGAAGATATATTGATGTGCCACTTAAATGATTCGCCCAGGCGTGAAGTGGTTGGACCTACGGAAAAAATAGCGCTATGCTTAGTGATACCATTACGCATGCTCTAGCCTGCTAGCGCTACCGACAAAGGCTTAAATAGTAAGCGTCGTAGAATTTTCAAGATTAAAAGGAACCTACACTTAAACCCTGTTTATCATAAAACTGAACAACGATGCATGGAAACAATTTTTTCAAGATCACTCGGATTTTTTTCTTTTTTTTTTGTTTACATTGGTGTTTCGACGTTCGATTGATCTAAGTAATATCTTTTATTATCCCCACGCTTAGAATCTATACGTCAGTCTTTTCTGTCGAATTTTTGCACCAAATTTTGGTTTATTTCAAATCACCATTACGTCGAGTTTTGTAGACTGTTCAAGACCTCGATTTGAAAATGAATGCGGAAATCCAGTGATAACATTTAAGACACTAATACAGATTGTTGGTTTCAAGTGAACTTCTTCTTCTCCTTAACAATATAAAGTCCGGGTTTTTCGAGATTTTGTGTTCGTTTTAAACCTTCATTAAATTTTGATTTTTAATGTTTTGTCCTATATCAAAAAAATGAGCTCGACCGTGAGACATCCCCGTATCTCTAGTACGAATGTACATACTCAACTCCAAATTTATTTTACCCTCTCTGGATACGACACGATCCAGTTCTCGCGAATTGTCAAATAACACATCTTGATGCCTGCTTGTAAAGGGGCGCCCCCCATCCCTGATCTTCCCATTTATCCCCAATTGGGATTGGATGCTATCCCATCCCTTTTTATCTCTTCATCAATCCCCTCCATATATAAGCGGAGGCATGCCCAAGGGGATAAAAGGTATGATGTAGGATTAGTTAGGCTAAATCCCTAGAGAATCCATCGCCACCATCCCGAGAGATGCACTCCCCATCCCGCCTATCAATCTCATCTTTTTACAAGCCTGCTAGATAGTCCTAAATCCGAGTGTTTGATTAATATGGAGTTATTGCCATTCAGAACTCATTTTTCGGGGTTATCTGTGACTTAATCTTTCCTTCATTTCCGATTCCATGTTGTCCGATTTCATTCTGTACGATTCCAGTTGTACCGCAAATATCAATTTTGAAAGTGAACAACTTTGCTAGCAAAACTTCGAAACTAAGGTTGAGATCTAACGCCAATAATTCAAATTCACAATTAAAATTATTCAAAAATACCACAGACGGAACTAGAGAGCTTCACTTCAAATTTTCGATGTTAAAAATGTGAACAACTTTGGTAGACAACTCAATAGCTGAACTAAATCAACCCAATTTATTTACAAAATCATTATTGCAAATTTTGAGCGTGTTTAAAAAACCAACCCTGTCTCATGTGACTCTGCGGTTTCATATCTGACGCCCAATGTATCAGACCGAATCGCTAATGAGAAATTTGCAAAGGGACCGAACTGTGTGGCGTCCTGATTGGAGTACCGTTTTGCATCGCTGGAACTGTTGACTCACTATTTTTACGGATATAGAGTCAACACTTTATTGTTCAGTATGAGCTCACTACGTAATCTTCCGTTGTCACTTATCCAACTCGCTACTTATTTTTATCTATAACACTACGTACTCTGTTTGTGCCAACGTTCGATCTTATGGGTGGATAGGTCTATTCACTGAATAACATTGTGGACTAAAGCTGATTGCGGAGTGGTCGTTTTATAATTATGATAATATCTATATGAAATAATCGTTTAAGTTCTTCCCCTCGCGGCGTGATGGTTTAGTGAATTTAATTTCCGTTAGTCGATTCTGGATATCTACATTTTTTGACCTTATTCCGGAGCAAAAAGTCATTTGATGATGTTTCTGTACTGGGCTAGGTCTGTGCTTATACATAGCAAAGATCGGATTGAGAAGTGGATTCTTGATGCTTCCGTGTTCTTCATGCATTCCTTCATCGTAACTTCGATTTAACTGATTCATGTTTGACGCAAAGTGGATTGTGCCAATCAACCATTTACCGTTTCAACTTTAATTCTAAGCACATCGTTTCTGATGTTGAGTTCTGGGTGATTCACGGATTATTTTCTGACGGTCACGTTCTGTGTCTCTTCTCGTGAGTAATGACGCTGTTGAGTCCAAAAAACAGGAGAAAAGATTGTCATTCGATATATTAGGGTCATCGGATGACAGACCGTGGCTATTTTGAATTATGAAATCGAGCATATTGATAAAGAACGCTCATGGAACATCCACGCCACGATTAGATATTGAGCGTTGCTTTGATGCGTAATATAAATGCGTTCGTAGCTCGTTTCTTATTCGGCTTAAATCCCTGAAAGATAAACGGATTTAGCGGTCTTCTCCGTAAATTTACGATTATATACTTATAATATAATGCCACTGTTTTTCTTTGCATAAGCTAATTGAGTATTATCTTCGACTGATAATATAAGTGCAACGTCCGGAATCGAACCCGGGTCCTCCCCTGCCGTGTAGGCAGGCTATGAGGATCCTATCTTCACGTGTCTCGTAAGGCTCCAACGTTCGCTCTCTGGATACTGGTTTCATGTAGACTCTTGTATTTTGGTGGTATATAGAATTCTTTGTCTCTGCCAATACCGTCGTTTTTATCTTCGTGTTTGTTTGTTGGTTCCGTCTTAGGGATCGTCTCCTGTCTTGCCGTTTGATTGGGGCCTCTTTCCAAGGTTCATTTCCGGCCAAACGTAGCAAAGGTGAGATTCCAAAAACTTAGTGTTACTAATCAGAACAAACCTTCGCGGGTAATTTTAAACTAACAGTAACCTGATAAAATCCACCTACGCCGACAACCTAGCGCTTTAAAAAGGCCTCCTAAAAATAGACAGCGCTTCTGGTGCAGTGTTATAACGACGTCGCACGTTAGTGCCGTACTCCTTTCAATTTTTCCCTCACCCTCGTCTAATTATGTTTTTTGCCGTCAGGCTCCGAGAAGCTTTCCTAATAATGCAAAGCCTTTCTGTTTTCAAAGTTCGCTCGGTCCAGCGGAGTGCAATTAAAACGCGAAAAAAGAAAATTAAATTTTTGAAGGTGATCAGTTTGGTGTTCAATCTGCGTATAGGCTCAGGCAAAAGCTATCTCGCGTCTTCACTCCAGTTTGAGAGATAAGTTTCGGACTTCATACTTGGTATTCTAGAGAAGCACCTAGCACTTGTTCAAACAATAATCACATAGAGAGATGCTTTTTCGAAATTTGTGCTTTCGGCCGTCATGCTTTGTGGCCATGTCAATTTTTCATCACTCTATGCCTAGGAATTGTTTGGAAATTGTTCAGTTTGGAGAGGCTCAGGCCAAAAGCTATTCCGTTCCACCAGTTTGAGAATACAGCACGTGGTAGTTTCCGACTCATATCTGCATGCTAAAGCAGAAGACGGTTTGACAATTAAGTACTATTGAGAGTTTTTCGAAATTTTGGCTTTGGCGTCTCTTTTGGGCCGATGGAACTTTCCATTTTGCAGCCTTGTAAATTTTTTGACAAAATTTAAACCAGAAAAAAGGGCTTCAAATTAAATTTTTTTCTCGTAAATACGAAACACTTTTAAAGATTTTGGTTGGCTGGATTTGTTACACTCGGGTATGCGTCAAATGAAAACAAATGAGCGCACTTTTCAATCTGGTAATATCATTAAATAAATCAAAATTTTTGTTTTCGTTTTTTTTGTGTTTTGGGCGCCGCGAAAGAAAAAATTTAAAACCAAATCGAAGCAATTGCTTTGATATTTGTTAGGCTTTCTCCGGAAGCCTCGACGCAAAAAAAATAATAAAAGAATGTGTTGATGAAAATTGGAGGTGGACTGGTGTGTCTTGTATCACAGGCGTGTGGTCGCTTTTTAAAAAGGCTCTTTGTCACAAGCGTTACGCGTCGAGAAAGTAGGTCGGGGCATTGTTATCAGTATTACTGTTTTAAATCAGAAAATTACCGTCGAAAGGTTGGTTCTTTAGGTAACAAAATGTTTTGGAATATCACCGGTTTCTGCTGGACGTTTCGAGCGGAATGGGAAGAGGCTCAGAAATTTTTGCGGTACTACCCACTCCCTTATTTTAAGGACGAAAACTCTGCTGTCTACTTTAACGTTTGCTTGTCTTGGATGCTGTACCATCCCATTGGTATGCATTGGCCAAATATAATGCCCAAAAAGCGCACTACTAGTGTCATCGAAATTGTGACTGAAACATTTCCATTATTCCCCATCTCACATACTGTGCATGCTGTGAATCGTGGTCGCCTCTTATTCTAAGTTTAAGAACACATACGTTCATACAATCTACGGACATAGACATTCTTTCATTGCATAGTGTGGAACTGGCCTATGTGCCGGCGCGTTATATCATGAAATGAATTTTCTGTAAAACAATGTGAATAGGGAATTATAATCAATTAAATTGCCTACTACAGCATTGGCTCGATCTTCGTGTACTATTATTCATTTGGGCCGGGTATGTTCGAGGTATCACAAGTTGTGAGTTCATCCAAATCTCCAGTTTTATCTGATGGTAATTCAATATTAATAAAAATACTGGATCATCAGTAATTAGTCCACATCAATTAAGAACGTTTAACCGGAGGTAACAACATCAAAACAAAGGTGAGTTACCGGGACTTCCTAATGCGTGCAACTATCGATGACTGAAATAGGTGACATCTTGGTAGGAGTGGCGTAGATGCCTCGCCGCGTCTCTCTGCTAAGCTGGTATGTTCGCTCACCGAGCTGTATCATGAGGCGCTCTAAAAGCATATCTGCTTTCATAAACGACCCTCTCTGCCATTACTTACAAACTATATTCACGAACTATAGTCTAATATGAACAGATTATATTAGAATGCGGGCATATAATTGATGCGCGCAAATGTACCAGAAAGCAACATTGAGCAAACCGGCCAGACCCACTTATTTCTTAATTTATTTTAAACGCACAATGAATCCAGTAGATAATCTCCAAAACAGTGTCAAAAATCATGGTACTGGAATGCTTAAAGTGCCTGCACTTACAATGCAATTGAGGTGAACTGGATTTTATAAAGGAGGTCTCGTTTCGTACGACTAGCGTTCGTTAATCTGCTGACTGGACCTCTAACCAATGACGCATCTATTTTGTTTTTCACTAGGCTTCTGATAATAGTTTAAAATCATGCCTTTGACTCAATTAAATTATCTTATTTTTTAAGTTTGAGGGCACCTATAAATTATAGTCTATAATCACAACCGTCAGAAGATCAATTTTTTGGTCGCGTTTTTCACGTTATTCAATTGGTTTTTTCTTTCGATTGCGAATATTTTTATTTCAGGATCAGAATATCAAGTTTGCGCTCACTTGGGTCAATTTAGCCTCTTTTTTCAGAGGGACTCTTATGATCTCGATATATAGATATATTTATCTGTGATATAGTCTGCTGCCCAGATCCTATACTAGATACTTGTGTACTTATGATTGCTCGTTCTAGCGGATAACTAAAGGTTTCTCGATGATTTTCATCGTATTTTTTTGCAAATGAAAACTAATAACAGGGATCGCTTATAAACTAACTCTTGTGATGAGCTCATTGAATTGTGAGTAATCATTTGCTTTATCGCTAGTCTGTAAATTTTCGTTTTCTTCGCATTTTGGGATCTATATAGATATTTAGCAATGATTTGAATTCATATCTCGTCACTATCATAGTCGCAGAGGGTGGCATACTATGAGTTTACGTAGATAATCGCCTATTAAAAGGTTATCAGGTTGTACTAGCTTCGGGGGTGTTGTGGTGTTGTCTTCTTAACTGATTCGATATTTGTATTTCTCTGTCAGACTCGGTTGTCTCGTCAGGTTCTCCTGTACTATCTGTGGTATGATTATTGTGCCTTTGTTGTTTATCTGGTTCCTCGCCAGATTATGTACTGTGCGCGATTGTTCCGTCGAGCATGCTCGGCCTGTCGATATGTATAATGTCGACGTTGTTTCGCTAGTCTCTCTGCCGGCGCTATGTTTTGTGTGTGCTGTCACGCTGAGGTAAGAACTCTGTATACTCCATATTAATGTAGTTATGAGTAGTTGATATCGACTGTAGTATGCGGCGACCTGTTGACGCAGACATTTCGTGACTGTCGTTATGGTATATGTTTCCCTTGTAGTTCTTTTGTGGCTGCATCATAAATACTGGTGTACTGTCACGTATATACTAATTATCGTACGCCTTGTCGTGACAAACATGCATGTCGCCAAGCATCAATACTTTTGTGACTCATCATTAACAGCCTTCCACATTAATAATTTCTGTCAAATCCTTCTCGCGTCCCTAGTTTGCTCTGCTCAACTTTTCTTGTAAATGAGAACTTATAAATGAAATAATTTCAATATACGTTTCTTTAATTATCAAGAAACTATCTAGTGAATAAATTTTGTTCTTCACTCGTCTGGATGCGCTTCTCTGTATCTTATTTCAAGCGATCAATTACTTCATGTGTGTGTCTCTCAGTTTGAGTGCGTCCAGTTATATCTAGTATCATCCTACTATAACTGCGGATGATATTTCAAAATGTTCCTACAGTTAATTAAATATCGATCGTTTGGTCCATCAAATCGATGGTGTGCCATGTAATACTAACTGTACCAGAATAGTCGCGTCTCAGGCTATATTGTATCAGATCATGTCATCCCGCGGAGTAATCGTAATCGTCTTTGCCTCAAGCACCAAGTAAAGTGAACAGACATAGATTTGACTTTCCGTGCATTTTGACTCCAGTGCGCTCTATTAGTTGTATGTTATAATCTCAGCTAAATTCTTATCTCTCCTTGAAGAATTCAGCGAGAAATGTTATACATAGTATTATCTCGCTGCAAAAATTCTCATTCTTACTACCTTTCCTGGAGATACATTAAACTTTGTACCTCTATAAATAAGATTATGTCTACTGGATCTCCCACCCGAATGCGTCATTCCAACCAAATTAAAAGCAATATTTGAATCAGCTTGCGCATTCGGGTGGAGATTCATATTATATCTACCAAAATTCACAGTTGTTAAATGTACTTACTGCTATGAGTAAATCTATAGTAGTAAGATATATGTAAATGAAATTATATTCTATTCGGTCGTATCAGGTTCCGTAGGAGGGGCAGCGACGGCTTCATTCAGCATGTATAGCAGGTGCTTCTCTACTGCTGCTGCTTCTTGCGGCAGGGAGCCTCCGCTCCACAACAGGAACTGTGCTTCTTCGGCAGGGCCGCCGGCTTCTTCGGCCAGGGGCAAGCTGCTTGCTTCAACAGGGGCTGCGCGTTCCCCAGCAACTGGAGGCAGTTCTACTACGGGTTCGTCAGCGGGACCGCGGACTGGCTTCTTCCGGCAGGAACCGCTGACTTCCACAACAGGGGCAGCAAACTTCCTCAGCGAGCGGGGGCGGCGTTCCTCAGACTGCGGAAGCTTCTCTTCGACAACTGGGGCAGCTTCGGAACTTGCTGGCTGTCTACGTACAGGAGCCGCCGTTTCTTCAAACAACGGGAGCGACTTCTTCTCGCAGGGCGCCGCTTCTTCAACGACAGCGGCCGCGCGTTCAACCTCAACGGACAGGCTCTTCTACTGGAGCAGCAACTTCTTTCGAACGTGACAACTTCGTCCCGCAACTAGTGGGCGACTTCTTCGGCACGGCCTCTGGCGTACTGGGGCAGCCACTTCTTCTGCTACAGCAGTTTCAGCCTACTGGCACTAAAAATATCACCACTTAATTACAGCGAAGAACAACATTGGCAGCTTAAAAAATATTGAGTAAAGAAACTCATCAATACAATCTGTAAAAAAAGTAATTGTACAAAGTAGTGAAAATTTGTGAATCTGAATAATTTTAAAAGGAAAAAAAATTTAAACTACTCATTTCATTAATTCATTTTTGGACCTCACAAAAATGTACGAACTTTTAAAATGTTAAAAATTGATCATCAAGAAAAACTCATTTGGTCTGGAGGTAATTTTGCTCGATTTTTAATGGTGAAAAATATCTGTTTCCGGGAGAACTATTCTCCGTATGCAATAAACGGGATCCCGTAAACGGATTTTCCCGTTACAGATCTATTCACGGGAAATAAGTACTGTAACATACAGTTAATGTATTACAGTATGTTGTTCTCCAGTTTTGCAAAATTTCCCATGTGTACGCGAAAATTCAACAGTCGAATACACAAAAACCGAAAACAAATAAATTTTTAACGAAATTTTTATTTTAAAAAACGGGAGAAAACAAACAAAATTTCAAAACGGCGAGAAAACGCATCAACATTTCCAAGGACGTTCGTGGAGACAGTCCTCACTAAGGGCGTACCACCGCTGTGGTTTCACAAATTTTGAAAAAAAAATTCAAAATTTCGAAAATTTTTCCAAAATGATTATTTTTTTCGAATTTTTTGGGCAAAAATTAAGCAGAATTTATCCTCGGATTTCCCAGATTACGCCTTTAGTCTCGTATTTGGCCTCGAACCGGTGACGCCCTAGTCCTCACTGAGGACTCAAGACTGAAAGTTTATATCTTGAATTAAAAATTAGTCTCAAATGCGCGCTTGGAACACAAGTAGAATGCAGCAGACTAACTATACGAACAAGAAGCTAAAATTAAAAAAATAAAAAACTTTCTATTTGAAATAGGCGTTGTTTTAATCTTGCTGGAAAAACAGTTAAAAGAACGCACAGAATTCAAAGGGGTGTTAACAATAGGGAAGATTAACTACTTAAAGATCCTTGAGATATCATTTGGTTAAAAAAAGATCCCAGGCGTAAAACTCCACTATAAATTAAATATTGTCTAGTGTCGTGTCACCGCGTAGAGCAGTAATCTTACGTGGTTTTTGGGCGGTTTTATCCTGTCTTCAAATGCATTCCCATGGCGAAAAAACTGCGGTGAATTTATTCCTTTTTTAAAAATGCTGCTCAAAACAACCAAAGGTCCTTTTTAAACTCTTTTCGGCTTGTAAATTTATTTCGGTAAAAACATTTAATAGTATTTAAAACTGAGTCTAGAAAAATGGACATAAAGGGGCAGTCCATTGTCCGAGTTACTAATATACGAATCGGACATGATTATCACAAGTCCCTGCCTCGAGCGGTTTTACGCAGCGTGATATTGGCTGCAAAGATGACTATTACTACGTCATATTCTCAAGTTTCGGTTCATAATTCAGATAAACACCGCAAAATCAGCAAAAAACTCACCTTTGGAAATAATAGCAACATATAGCACAAAAACTTTTGTCGTTGTGATTATAGGATATATTTTTAATTCGCTGAAATATTACCCCATCACAACTAAAACTGGAGTCATTTTCGAAATGATCATTTTGCTACAATTTATTCTAATTTGACCGATTGTATGTTAAATAGAGCGGAGCTGACCAAACAATCTCTGAAATTTTTGAGCACTCCGAAATAAATCCGCGTCTTTACAGTTCTGGCTTTATATCGAAATATTATACTTGTGCGTCTATTATCTTAACTAAACGTGACAACTGTGACTTTTGACGCACACCTTGATCGCTAGAAGCTCTCGAGACTCTCCGTGACGCTCCGTAAGAAGTGTGGCTCCGATAACTCGGATAGACGATTGGCTCCACCAGTTACATTTTTCATCACGAGTAAGTGAATTCAGCGTTATTTGTGTGATTAAACAATCAGATTCGTTATTTCCTTAAATTCATACAGTTCCGAAAAGTTTTTACAAAAGCAACAAAATGAAGGTATAAAATGTTCCTCTCAAATTAATTACAGTCTCTACTAGGTATCGTCAAATAAAATAAAATCATTAATCATCAATTGATTTTGCCTTGAAAAACAGAATAATAACATTTTGCCAACTGAAATCAGTTTTAAAATTGTTTCAATGTTAAAACTTTTTCTACATGTTGAGACCCAAAATTTAAAAAAATGTGATTTTTTTCTCTTGTCGCGGATGAAAGAAGAAAAATAGTAGTCCCGGTGGCTGGCGTGAAATGAAGCAAAAGAACGAAAGGGTATCAAAATCGACTATGCATGCCCAATCACATTTTCACCCTCATTTCCTGTTAAATATTCAAACCTATTGTCAAAATGCAGGAAAAATACAAAAAAAATCGCTCGAAAAATGTTTAGTCAACTTCAGTGACTAACATTTTTCCAGATGCCTGGATCAATTTTTTTGATCGTTTTTAAGTAAATCAAATGAATTTTGCTGGAGTTTTCCAGTAGAAAATTTTCTACTAGTTAATTTGAAAATTTTAGTTCTGAAAAAATGTGAATGAATTTTGCAGGAGTAATTTTGTGTTGAACTATAGAATTTGAACTCTGCAATTTTTCACTATTTGCCTGCAAAGGTTAATTATTCAGAAATTAGAATTCGTTCTACAACAAATATTTTTTAATAGATTTAAGGCTTGAGGTTCGATTCTGGCCACAGTTTAATAATTATTTAGGCCACTAAAAATTCACAAAAACTGCTTTAAAATGTGGACTAAGAAGATTGTGGCACTGTGACTGGCTATAAAAGTCGACATCGATCATTAAATCTGGACGCGAATAATGGATGATAGTTTTTTAGAATTTAAACATTTTTAACCATTCGAAAAAATAATCTTATTGAAATTTTCTACAATTTTGAACATTTTCATTTTTTTTAATTAATTTATCTCTCACGTTTAAGAAATATCTAAGATTTTTACTTATTTCGATCTCAAATAAAAATATGAAAAAGTTTTCAATCTTTAATTTGAACAAAAACGCGACCAAAGTGTCCTATCAGTAGTAAATAGGTGTTCACACCGTTTACATTTCAGCTTTTGAAAACGACTTATCCGATTGAAATCGTAAATAGCTTCAAAATGACCCACACAGAGAAAAATTGGAAAATTTTTTCAAAACTTAAATTTAATCTGAAATCTGTTTTGGAAAAATGGTCCGATTTGACAATTATGTTTGTTAGATTTTTTCTGAATATGATGATTATTTTGAGGCTATTTTTGAATGAGTTGTTTCTAAATGGTCACAAGCCAAATGGTGAAAAAATAAAATGTAAAATTCTACATTTTGCTTTTTTGGTTATTTTCAATTAACGTTAACGTTGATTTATAGAGTAAAAATGAAGAAATAGTGCACTCTGCATTATCAAATTAGAGGAAAATTGCGATATTCAATTTTCATAATTTTAATAGCGCAACAATTTTTCGTCATTTTGCCTAAAAAGTCTCGATTTAGCTTTTGCGCCATTTTGCTTGCGACCCGTTCCCTAAAGCAAAATAACTAGTGAGGACACCCTATTCACTACTGAGAGGCACTTTGACTGGAAAAACATAAAAGTGAACTTTTTCCAAAATTAAATATAAAGGTTAAAATATAAACCTGGAGTTTCTGGTTCCCCAACTTGGTCAACTGTGGCTTTTGAGTTATTACAGCCCATTTTTATAATTTATTCTCGATAAGGATTGTTTTTTGGGTGAATGGTCAGCTGAGGTGGTCGACAGTTTCTTTTGCTTTTTCGTCGATTTTCCCTCCTCTTTAATTTCAACTCACACAGACTAAAACCGGCTTTTTAACCTTTACATTTTTTAAAAAGTCAAGTCTTTTGGTATTCAATCTGAATAAAGGAAAAATAGTTAAAATAATTAAAGAAAAAAAATAAATGCATAAGTAAAAGTGAATTGTACAGCTAAAATCTCGATCAATTTTTTTAGGCAAAAACTCAAGCTATTCTTGAGAAAAAGCTCTGACCTTATTCTGTAGCAAAAACCTCATGCCATTTCTATGGGAAAAAAGCTCTGGCTATTCTCTACGACATAGACGTAAAAAAATAAGGCTTTAGCAAAAGTGTGTTTTATGATGTTAGACAACCATACAATTTCATTTCCGGGGTCAAAAGTTACTTTTTCAGCGTGTTTTATTTGCCAATTCGTGGATCGCCAAAAATTCTTAAAAAATAATTTCCATAAAATCTCTTCAAATGGCTGTCTTAGTTCCCTGAATTTAAGCTTTCCTGAGAAACTTCACATTGCCGTCACTCTCATAATATATCGATAACAGGTCAAAATCATAATTTTGGAAAATGATTATTTAAAAATAAATTAAATAATTTTGAAAAAATTCAAAAAAATTTTCGAAAAAGGTTAACCTTGTGAGCTATAAAAAAAAGTTCCGCCAAGGCACCAGAGCCACAATTGTGCGTCTACTTTGATTGTGTTCACAGAAAGCTTAAGGCAGTTGGAATTTAATTTGGTCGCCCATAAGGAAGTTGAAAGGTCATCTATTTTTGCATTCGACCATTTCATATTCTAGAATTTAATTTTGAGTTCTAGAAAAACAAGTGAGAAAAGCAAGGTGTACCATATCACGTGATACACGGTCACAGTTGTCTCTACAATTTGTATCTCTGTCGAAAACAATGCACAAGAATCTGGTCTACGTCATAGTTTTGTCCGCTTTGAATTATATCTCTTATATCAAAAGTAATTTTAAATAAGGTAAAAATTTTGATTGCAAAATCATGATTTTTTTGATGAAAAAATGTTTATTTTTCCCTATAAAAGCAGATAATGGCATTTTTTCTATTATTTTCAGAGTTAATAGGGTAATGAAGTACAACTGTGACGATGTTTATTGGTTAAATTCACTTTTATAATAACTAAAATTTTTCATGTGATACTTGAAGTTGAAATTTAGATATTTCACTTCCTTAAAAAAATGTCTGCCCTTAGATACCAATAAATTTTTATTTCAACTGTTATGCATGCACAAAACACTTTCCTAAAAACTGGCTAATCTCACATTTGATTTGTATGTCCAGTTCCGAAATAATTTTTACGGAAGTGAAACATAGGCCAAAATCCTGATAAATCAACTCCCCGTAATGCCGGAACACAACATTCGAAAAAAATTCAATTATTTTCTTGAAACCGAATCTAAATTCTTTATAATGTATTTGAAACAAAGATTTCCTCGATCCCAGTTTTTTGTCTTTTTTTCGATGATTTTAGGTATGCTGGGACCACAATTGTGGCTCTGTGCTCACAAGGGTTTTGGAAATTTTGATAATTTTTTCCGTTTTCTCATTTTTTTTCATTTTCGTCTATTTTTCTTCCCAAACAACTTAATTCTTGACCCATACTCGCTGTCAATTCGTGTAGCCAAAACATTTTTTAATGAATAGCCCTGATGGATTTCCCTATATTTAATTACTTTTATTCTCTCAGGGACTTCTTTATTTGAATAAAGCACGAAAAATCGAATAGTTAAACTTTTGAAAAAATAAAAGATTTATTTCAAATGAAATGACAAAGACAAAAATGCTATTGTAATATTTCTCGAGATTAATTTATAATATTACTTAATACAATGATTCTGGTACTATGTAAAAAATAGTTCAACTCCCAAGAGGTATTTGTCAAATTTTGGAACTTCTCGAAAAATCTGAAAATAAAATAAAAAAAAAGCTATAACACCCTACTATACGCTCAAATAGTTCACCAAAATCATTTTTTTTCAGACGAGATCCTAACGATACCTGTAAGTGATTACATAGAGCCATGAATCAGAGCAAGAGACGGTTCGATTCACTCACGGCATTCCCACCGCAGAATTTAATCAAAATTACATATTTTCATCGCTAAAATATTTTTGCGGAATTTTTTATTAAAAAATATCTCGCATTATTTGAGATCATTTGACCATATAAAAAGTTTAGTTATACTATTACTACCGTGGTATTTTTAAAGCTAATCGAACCTGCCAGTCATTAAAAAACTATGAAAATTTTAAGAAAAACAGGTTTTGTACTGTTTTTCTTGAATAATAGAAAAATATAATTTTGAAAAATGTCAGTTAATTATATCTCTTTAGATCTCAAAAAAAAAATGGCTTTTGGTTTCGACTATTTCTAAAAAGTACTTTCCAATTCACGAAAAAACTCTCGTCAAAAATCGGCACAATCAATCAAAATCAAGGAAGGCGCCAGAGCCAAATATATAAAGCCAAAAATATAAAAAAAACACTTAAGAGTATTATAAATATATGATATCATCTTTTTTACTATTTGTTTAAACTGCTTTTAAACTTTACCTATATATCCGAAATGAATCATTTTCTGGCCAAAACTTTCATTAATTGGCGACTCCACAGTTTAATTAAAAAACTTGGTTCACCCTAATGAAGCAACTTTAGCTCTCAGACGGGAAAAATTTTTATTTTAGCTGAGATGAAGAAATTTTTTTGGAAATTACTTTGAAATAATTCATATGAATAACAATTATAGAATATCTGAATAGAAGGTTTCAACTCTGAAGCGGGCGAAATAAGAATTTGCTCCAAAAAAAAACAAAATAACATCTTTATGACGAAGAAATTTATTCATTAATTTTGAAATTTCCCTCAAGGCAAGTTGAAAATAATTCAAATGAAAAAATTTCAGTTATATCTAAATCAGGGTTTTAAACTCTGAAGCGGACGCAAGGAAAATTTGCTCAAAACTACAGAAATTACAATTTAATACGCAAAAAAATAGTGATGTTTAATCATTCTCAGTGTGAAAAATGTCGACCACCAAAAAACATCATTTTCATGAATTTAATTGGGTCACTATAATTTTTTCGTAATCTTGTTTGAAAATTTCATAAAGATTAATCTCTTGTTAGGCCGGCACCTTACAACACAGCCGGAATAGCTCTGCGCAAGCCAATTCTGAATCGCTAATTTATTTTATTCTTTTGAAAAAAAATCTCAATTGAGATTTAAATTGAAATGCAGACAATTATTCTCTAATTGATTTATTTTTAATTATTATTGATAAAAATTCTTATTACTTCACTTCATTTGAAAATCTGCGTTTAATCACCAAAAAAGACACTGAAAATAACAGCGAAAAAGGTCAACCACAAAATAGATCATTTGCTAAAATTTAATCGGCATGAGGTGAATAACTTTTTTTTGAGATACGGTCAACTCGGGGCCCACCGCCATTGCGTTGGTTGGATACGCGTCTCTGATTGGCTGTGATTTTGCTTTCCTTACAAAATGATAGGAGACGATGAGTAATAGCTCGCGCAGCAGATCGCCGCGCACCGAGTTGACCGTACCATTTTCAGAATTTCATAAAGGCAAGAATCTCTAGTACATCTTAATAAAAATATTTGTTTTCTATCTGTTCGTATTTACTCCTCTCTAATGTCTCACTAAGCTAAAACATTTTTACCAAAATTCTGAATGAAATATTTGTTTGATTATTTTCCAAAGCGATAAAGTCGTATAAGTACTCGGTATCGTTAAACTCGCCTGCCCTAAAATGTCAGCTATTTCTCTATTCATCCAATAAAAAGTACGCTAAAAACATTAAAAAAATAATTTATAAAGAAAATGTTTATACAAACTTTCTGATTTTTTTTATTATTTTGAGTCGTCTTGAAGTTATCATCATTTATAATTATTATGCCGCGGCAAGCCGACAGTCTAAGGCTATAAACATGAACGTAACCAAAAAATATATATTGGAGGAGAAAAAATAATTTATTAATAATACAGACCTACTCTGAGCCCTCGATAAAGTGGACTGGCAATTGGCATCAAGCTATAATATCTAGGGTGGATCTAATTTGACTTTGATTAAAATAATTATGAGATAACCGGGATATCATATACATGTATATGTTTGCAAAAATAAGGCCTAGGGTGTCGGACAAAGTCAATGATAACATGCAAAGCTCTATTTATCTTCGCACTCTAGCGCTAAAATGCACGACGGGCAAGCTTGGCGCTACAGAGTGATATAGTTTTGAAAATTTTAAATTTCTATACTCAAGACTTTTTCTGTTAAATTGAAAACAAATTATCAGAACATTCTGACCGATTTTTTTGAATTTTGTTTTTTTCGTTCAACATATCTAAGATAGGGATCTCCTGTTCCTTCGCGTTCTTGGTTGAACTTCTTTTCGAAGCTCTTATTGGTCAAAAAACTGAAATCCGGTTCTCAAATTGGTCAAAAGCAGGTCAAACACAAACGCGAACCGAAGGAACAGGAGACCCCTATCTTAGATATTATGCTTCTTCCAGAAAATTGAAAAGTTGAATCGGGAAAAAAATTCTAGAATGAACAAATTTTATAAAAAATCGTATTTCGGAATAAGTTTTGTTATTGAGGATTTTCTTTTAAAGTAAGTACCGTAAATCATCAAATTCGATCATCAGTTCAATCTGAAAAAACAGGTTCAAATAAAAGATGGCTTCGCAAAGACATTTAGGTGGCTAAGATTGAAGACGCTTAAAAAAAATGGTCACATTTCAGGAATAATTTTGTCTATCCTTGTCAAGGATTCCTTGACACATTTTTGCATTTTACTTGATAGAAAATTTGGGCCACTCTGTACATTATTCAGTTGCTCAGAGCAACAGGTCATTATTTTTTTTATTTAATATTGACCTTTAAAATAAATTTCCCATCTGACGTGTTTTTAAATTTCTTCGATTATTTCTTAAATATCTCTTTAATTTCTCTTCAATGTTCCAAAGTTCGAGTACTTTTTATTTACAACTTTTTATTCCCTTTAGATATTCTAGAAAATTTTCTGAACTTGAAATAAACTAATTTTCTTAAAAAAAATATTATTCATCTAGAACGGTGACTACAGTAGTTAATCATTCCTATTTATTCACGCTTGAAATAATCTTTTTTTTTACTCATTTATCAAATCGGTCAAACAAATCGATTTAAACTTATAAAGAAATACACACACAATTTCACTCATTCAAAGATAATCAACAAAAAAATTAAAATTCGGGAAAATAGAAATAAACAAAAGTTTTAGAAAATTATTCTTAACTACAAAGCGATGTTTTTTTAAAATGTTTCCATGTAATGTTTTAAGCGTTTTTGGCCCTTTTTTCATTTTAAAAATAAGAAAAAAAGGCTCTTCATATTTCAAAACTCGAAATTTACGTTTTTTTGGACGAATACTATTAAGCCGAAACAAATTACAGAATATCTGAATTGGGGGTTTGAACTCTAAAGCGGGCGAAAGCAAAAATTTGCTCAAAATGACGATTTAAAACGTAGAAAAAAATTGAATTTTTTTAATTATACTGTACAATTGAAAAAATAATCCATACTCCTAGGCCGATACAAATAAACAGAGCTTTTATCACTGAAACGATGTTCGTCAAGATATGACCAGGTGATGGTTTTAGCCGCATTTGAACATTTTTTTCCATCTGAAAATGTAGCCTATTATTATAACTTTATTTTGATGAGTTTTTGTGATTAAAATTCAGTGGCTAGTTTGAGGAAAAGTCAAACTTACTTAAAAATTTCGATAATTTTATAACTTTATTAAAAAAAGTTGGAGTAAGCTTTCAAGAAAATTTTTCCAAACTTGGAACTGAAAACTCAAAGCAGATAAAATCAATAATCTGTCATAACCTCCATAATGACTATTTTTTTGTCCGAGGCACTAAAATGAAGTAATAAAATCACTTAGTAAAAACATGCTTGATGGCGATAAATTCTGAAAATAAAATGTTTAACTCGTTTACCGTCACTTTTCTATTTTTTGACCACTGTGTTGTTTCTCGAGCATCGTTTTCATTCGTATCAATTTCAGATTAGCTCGGACATTGCTCAAAAAAGTTTTAATCAAAAATTAGCTAAATTGTTGGACTATTTTTTTAAAGATACTTTTTTTCGATAAACTAGTAAATTCCATTTTCTTGGTACAGTAGGCCTTACCAATTTGTCACGGTTAATTTGAACTCTTTTTTATAACCTCTCATCAAAAAACCTAATCAATCATATTTTTGTCTCACGAAAATCAAACTATGCTAGAGACCCGTCAAGGCCATGCATAAATGTGGTTAGAAATTGCCCCAAGGGCACAAGTAAAATGGCCCTCTTTGGGCCTCCTAGTGTTTCCAATTAAAACTGCACCATTGTGTGTCCTAATAGGGTGCCTCTGATTTTTTTTTTGTTTGCCCTCAGGTCGAATTATGACCATCCAAATGTTTCCATGGAAATCGTGGCATCAATGATATTAATGCAATTCAAGTTAAAATATATACAAAAGACTAAATACATATTCTTACATGCGGCAAATAATGGTAAAAAATCGACGAGTTTTATGAAAAAAATCTATTGTATTAGTAATACAGTATTACTTTCTTTTGTATTTTGAAATTTTTGCACTTCTTTTTTAAAAAGCAATTTTCTGAGTTTATATCATATGAATTTGCACCCTGAATGCAGACGAGAAGCCCGAATCAGATATATTGCTTAATTTGACGGGAATGATGCAGTCGGCGTATTGGCTGAAAATATATTGAAAAAGGGTGGCCAATCATCTGGACACATTTTTCTCAATTTAATCGGACTTTTAGTCTGCATTAGGGGTGAAGATCAATCTATAAGTATCTCCGTCCATCAAAGGGTTTGCCCATCTAGGTTTAAATTTTTCCAAATGTCGTTTGGAGATTCAATTTGAAAAAAAATATTTTATAATTTTTCCTTATCTAATTATCAAAAATTTTGAAACCGGAACGGACGCATTTTTTCTCAAAATCGCTTCGGAATTATGGTTTCTAACTAGCTATAACTGGTTATCTGTTCCCTAAAACTAATTCTCCACGGTCATATGGAAAATCCGAAATTTTTCAATTTTGGGCTTTTTGCTCGTGCTATTCGAACGCCTAGGAGTTAAAATTTCGGCAAGAAATTAAAAAATTTAGATCAGAAACAAAAATAAACTATTTATACTTTTTTCGGTGTCACTACAGTCTATTACAGGGGGGGCAATATCGCCGAAATGTTTCGGCAAAAAAATTTCCGCGATATAGGCCCTCAGTACAAAAAGGGTCTCAGGCATATTCAGCCCAATATCGCTGAATATGCCTATATCGTCGAAATTTTTGAGCAAAAAACTTTCGGCGATATTTGCTCCCCCTGTAGTTTATTTAACCCTTGGAAGCTCCGAACCGATTAATCAGCCACGAATATTTTTAACTCTCTCAAAATGAGAAAAATAAAGCTTTAAACAAATAATGTGCAAAACCCAAGATAGAATTTTTGCCAAAGAATTCAAAAAATTAACTTAAAAATTTTTTCGACGAAAAAAGTTAACATCGCTGATCCTTTAATCCTGTTGAACTTTAGAAATTTTCTGAGGATATCAGTTTTTAGGAAAGTGTTTATGAAATCTTTCACTCAGAAAATAATCACTCTACGGTTATTCGAACTTTTTTTATTTTTTTTTGAGTGATATCTGAAAAAACCGAAAAAAATAATAGAAAATTATAGACTTTGACAAAAAGACTTTTAAAAAAAAATTAATATCTCATTTCATTATATATTCAGGTGAAAAAACTTTTTAAGGTTGACATAATGAGATTGAAAATAAATACGTCGGGTTTAACAACGAAATTTAAAATTGGAAAGCGGGACTAGAAAGCCAAGGTTTGCATTATTTAGTGCAGGTTAACAATATTATTTAAAAATTTTCTGGTTTTTCATGGTAACCATAACTGAAAACATTTTGGGCCTTCGGCTTGAACTTGAGTTTAACTCCCATAGTGTCTTCCGAGCCATCCGTGCCTCGAAGGCATTTAATCGCAATTTAGGACCCTTAATCATGTATGAATAAAAATTTACAAAGTGATCGATCAACTATTTGGATAATTAACGTTTGTGCGTTTTTTTTCGAAAATTTTTACTGTATTACAGTACTTATTTTTTGCAAAAAAAAATTTAAATCATCAAAAAAAGCCTTTTAGCGGGACCACAAAAAAATTCTAAAACTTTTTTCTAATTACACCATAGCCCCAAAATGATTACGTGACCGTATATTTAAGGAATAAGGTTGGTAAAAGTAGTACTGTTTTTTTTCAAAAATTGCTTAAATCAATTTTTGAAAAAAGTAAAGTTGTTCTTTAGACGTTTTTAAGACTTTTTTCGCGTTAAACTAAAGTCTAAAAACGACCACGTGACCTTCAAATTCGGAAATAAGGTTTTGGTTCAAGTAAACAAATAGTGATCAAATTACGTCGAAAAATTAATAGGGTCAATAAACACCTAATTCAAGAGTTTTGAACATAAGCTTCTTACGGAAAAAGTAAAAGTGCTGGCAACTTTATTGTTCTCTAGTCCTCGAGATTAAGATAGACTTAAACTTTAATAGTATAGTATATATAGTATACATTATGTAATTCACATTTTGACTTTATTAACCCTATAGAAAAGTGAAATTTAAAAATTGTGCTTCAACCTACGCAATTTATTGTGAGCAAATGGAGAACGTCAGAACAAAACAAAATAAAGGAAAAGATTAGGAATTTGATTTTCTAAAAAGTGACTTCCTCAGAAATCACCTGCAATTTCCGGTCTTTAATCTACAAGTATTTTCCGCAAACGAACCTAACCTACGCAATTTATCGAAATCACTTTAAAAAATAAAAATTTACTTAGAGCCGCCAGGACTAAAATTGAAAATGCAGCAGTTTCAAAAAAATTATTCCTAAAAAGTGAATCATTCAGAAGCAACCTGCATTTCTGGTATTTAATCTACAGGGGTTTTTGAACATAGTCCGGAGCCTCAAGGGTTAAACGTAAAGAGAAAACTCTTAGCAATCATTTTTAGAATTTCAGTAATCTGATACAATTCCAACCTACCACTCACAGGAATGTTAATAAACCTTACGAAAAACACTTAAAAGCTTTCTCCTCCGTCAGTTTTCATCATTTTGATTTATTTTTTTGTGTCAGGCATCCAGACCATCGATACGAAGAATAATCTAGAGCGTTTTTTTCAAAATTTAGGTTTTATCGGACAAAAACTTTAAAAAACAAAATCTGAAATCGAGATTTAGAGGCTTTTTCAAAAGCTATCTCCTCACACCAATTTGAACATAAATTTTCCGTTTATACCTTATATGAAAGCTCAAACTAGGTTCACAATATCTAGAGCGTTTTTTCGAAATTTGGATCAGACTTCGTCTGGAGGCACATGAAGATTACTATAATTTTTTAATATTTTAAACTCAAAAAAGTGAATTTGATGTAAAAAACAGAAATCGAAAAACGGCTCTACAGATATTTGCACTTTCCGCGATATGGGGACCAAAATAAAGTTTGTCGTTCAAAAATGGAAAACGCGAAGGTGTCGAAATGACGTCATAATTTGTGAAACTTTCGTAGGTTTTTTCGGCGATATTTGGCAACAAATATTTTGAAGGGGCGGAAAAACAAAGATTGAACTAAAAATAACGAGAATATTCGCCAACTTTCAATTCTAGACAATTTCAGTATTTTTTTTTATTTTCAAAATTGCACTTTCAGTAATAAAAACGGAAGCCACAGGCGTTGAATAAGGCTAAAATAAATCAGAATTTAAGATCGAGTGTATTTGCCCCAGATGTGTGGAGGATTGAAAACGGAAGCGATGAACATTAGGACATCACCAAAACTGGACTGGTCCAACCTAGAAATAAGGATTAATTTCGTGTGAATTTTGTGTAAACAATTTTCGAAAATATTTTTTTTGTTGAGGTCGGTACTGACGCCTTTTGCTTCAATCACATAATAAAACGTTTCTACATATTACTGGCGAAACGACCCATCATAAACTTATGAATTCATAAGGTAGTTTTTTTTAGTTGACCCCGCCCTAGTCCATGACGATTACGGCGAAAACCATAGGCGATATCAAGAAACGGTTTTTTGCATTCAACTGCCAACTAAAAAAGCTCAATGGAGAAATTTTATCAAGTTGATTTGACATCCGGTTTACTGGTATAAACCAATTTTTTGGTAGGTCGAATCTCGATGAGCCCAAATTTTTTTTTCTTTAAATCAGCTGGAAAGTTTCAATTTTTATGTTTTTCCATTCTTACATCACGATTGTCTACAATTTACTGCTTGAACTACATTTTTGATCAATTACTTGAAAGAAAAACGAGTTATGATTTTTTTTTCTCAAATTTTATACTGAAAATACCTATATAATAGAACTCCGGTTACCGGTACACCGGTAGTCGATCAATAAAAAATAATCTCTATTTAGCTTTTTTAGTGGCAGTTGAATGCAAAAAACGTTTTTCGATATCGCCTATGGTTTTTCCGTAATCGTCATGACTAGGGTGGGTCACCTAAAAAAACCTACCTAAGGTAACTTTTTTTTTAGGTTGGCCCACCCTTCTCATGACGATTATGGGGAAAACATAGGCGATATCAAAAAAACGTTTTTTTGCATTCAAATGCCAGGTAAAATAGCTCAATGGAGATTTTTTTTTATCGGACTACCGGTTCACCAGTAACCGAGATCTATTATATAGGTATTTTCAGTATAAAATTTGAGAAAAAAAATCGAAACTCGTTTTTTTCTTCCAGGAATTCACCAAAAATATAGTTCAAGCATTTAATGTGTAGATAATTGTGATATAAGAATGTATAAAAACATAAAAATTTAACTTTCGACTAATTTAAAAAAAAATTTTTGGGCTCGTCGAGATTCGAACCTGCCAAAAAATTACATTCCGGTTTATATCCGGTGAACCAGATGTCAAATCAACTTAATAAAATTTCTCCATTGAGCTTTTTAGTTGACACTTAAGGATACTGGACGCATTTTAAGGGCCAAAACAGGGTTTTCAGCGTCGCCTCAATGAAGTACTAGAAACAGCACGAACATATGTATTTCAGTTTAGGAATAATATTCTTGCTTTCACAAAACAAATCGAAGGCCTCTGATTGGCCGACCAATCAGGAACGACCTTTCAAAAGTGGCACTATTTTCACTTCAAAAGCTACTCCTCCCTGAGTTTTTAGGTACAACAATGATTTATGACTCAAATAAACCGGACAGAACGTGAGCAAAACACCAAGTTGAGTTTTTTTGAAAATTCTTGAATTTGCTCTCAGTATCACCAAAAAACTGTTTTTTTGGTCTTATTTTGAGTGCCTCGGGGAAAATACTACTCCTCCTGGATTTCAAAGTCACACATTCGAAAACCAGATAAATGTGCAGCTGAAGAGTCCGTGCAAAACACCAAGTTGAGTTTTGTCTAAATTTCTGGAAATCGTGTTTCAAATTTCCAAAAAATCATGAAATTTCAACTTTTTTATACAAAATATTTTTTGAATCATCAAAAAGTGCTTTCCTAGCCATGTATCAAATAAAACGATTACCAAAATCTTGTTAATTTTCCATATTTTCAGAAAAAACATTTTAAAACTAATCTGGAAAATTTTCATGTCCGAGTCTTTAAATGCGCCAGTTTTTTCCTTAAGTCACATTTATTTTTGTAGTTACACAGGGAGATTTCGAAAAAATGGCCAGGGTCTGGTCTCAACCTGGAAAACCCGCGTTATAAAGCTAAATGCCGGTATCAACGGTATATAAGCATTTGGTGGTTGATTTAACTACCATTTGGCCTTATATTTTTCTGGTAATAATTCTGGTGTCAAATTTGTAATATGACACCAGTGGGGTCAAATTTTCAAAAATGACTCTCATGGAGTCAAATTACGTTTCATGCGATAGAGAATTTCATTTGCGATTCATGTTGGAAAGTTTTTTTATCGTGTAATATGACTAGGGTGTACGCGTTGAAATAAGCCGAGAAAAAGTCAAAACTGGGAATTTTGAGTAGTCCCATCGTGTTCCTTAGGTAGCTTTTTTTTTAGGTCACCCCACCCTTTGCCCCCATGGCCATTTTTTAACAAAGCAAAGATAATCCAAAACGGATTTCTGCATCCAACAGCCAAGAAAAAACTCAAAGACCAAATTTTTTGAATTTTTTACCGGACATCCGTAATACCGGAAATCGACCGGTGAAAATTTAAAATGACGATCCGAGAAAACTGCCCATAGGCCGTAAATNTTTTTTGAAACTGCTGCATTTTCAATTTTAGTCCTGGCGGCTCTAAGTAAATTTTTATTTCTTTAAAAGTGATTTCGATAAATTGCGTAGGTTAGGTTCGTTTTGCGGAAAACACTTGTAGATTAAAGACCGGAAATTGCAGGTGATTTCTGAGGAAGTCACTTTTTAGAAAATCAAATTCCTAATCTTTTCCTTTATTTGTTTTTGTTCTGACGTCTCCCATTTGCTCACAATAAAATTGCGTAGGTTGAAGCACAATTTTTAAATTTCACTTTTCTATAGGGTTAATAAAGTCAAAATGTGAATTACATACTATATAAGTTTAAGTCTATCCTTAATCTCGAGGACTAGAGAACAATAAAGTTGCCAGCACTTTTACTTTTTCCGTAATGAGCGCTCAAAGTCGGACCGAAAATCGGCTTTGGAGCCTCCAAGGGTTAAAAAGTTTTTGGAATTCCACCTTTGCTAGTTTAGCCAGAAACCGCATCTGAAAACAGGCAAATCAGCGACGACCATACCTTTAATGGGTCAATATAATCGGTACCAATTTTTACCTTCAAAATTCTTCTCTCAAAAAGTTTCTGACGATTTCCCCTATGATTATTTATAACACTGATTTAGAATGAGCGATGTTATTTTACATCTGTACAGTCTACTGTTATTGAATATTGTGAATCTATGGCTTTTGGAAATTTGTGAATCCACACACTTAGGGGGTTTGGGGGGTTAACCCCATATAGAAGTGCCCAAATATAATATAACAAAACTGTTATTTTACCTTGCTCTTACGATTATTGCACTTATGAAGCCTACAGCCAAAAATGTTTTAAATGATCACACTCACTACTTTATTATGGGAATTTTTTTGAACTTATCAAATTTCCGATAGAAATTCTCCTACAGTATGACGCGTCATGACAGTATGACGCGTCATGACGGCGTGTAGCGATTTTCTGTCAAAATCCTTCAAAAAAAGTTTTAAACAGAAAATTGGTTAATTAAGGGGGTTTGACGCTGTTTTATGGAAGCTCTACCTGAAAAAACCTCAGGTCGATTTTTTTTAGGTTGCTCCACCTAAGGGGTATCTGTTCTGAGAGAACCAGACTAGATAGCACAAACGGTTTTTTGCATCTTAATCTTAACCGAATTTGAAATGCAGGATTTTTTCTTTTTCTCCGATGATACCGGTTACCGGTAATTCGCAAAAAAACGGTTTTTTTCGGTCATTTTGAGCAATTTCGATGACTGATTTCCGGTCACGTGAAGCCAAAAAAATTTTCTACCGCATATTTTTTTCCCAAGGTTTCACGTGCAGAAAACTATTTGTCGCTATCTTGTCTAGTTCTCCCAGTCAAAATCATGGTGGAGAAACCTAAAAAAAAGCGACCTCAGCATTAACCATCTACGCACCTCAATGCGCATTTCAAATTTCGACCTTTCAAATGTTCTTTTTGCGATGACCGTTTTTATAGAACTTCTCAACGGAAAAATCATGAAGATGCAATTCATGAAAAATTGAAGAAACAGAAATCGCTTTAAGGGTATGGACCATACCGTATGGTGGTTCCTAATTTGACATATTCTCGATAAAATATTAGCGAAACAAAGCTTCAAGGATATAATTCAGATTAGCCAGTTTGTGAAACTAGCCTTTATCTTGCGTTAAACATGTGTCAAAAATGTTTTGCATGCATACACTCCCAGACACATAAGCGAGACAGGGAGACCTAAGTCAAAACNCTGGAATGACGGGCGTTTTGCCCTGCTCCCGAAAATACTAGTGATTTGGGATCAAGTCGGTTTTATACGTACCCTCAAATTTGTTGAAATTGTCGAAAATTGTTCGACGAAAGTTATTGTCAAAGAAAACAAGATATAATTAGAGACACTTCGAAAATGCTTCTTCGTTCAAATTTCAAAAATGAATTGACCTGTCGTTTTTCTAGTCATCCTTAAGTATCAATTAACATTATTTTTGTTAACGAACACTTCAGTTGTTATTGTGCACAAAAATAAATAACCTATCATTTATATTTTTTGCAAGAAATGACTTTTTCGAGAGAAAATCGGAAAAAAATTTAGATTTTTTAAAATCAAAAAAAAATATTTTTTGATTTTATGAATATTTTTTTTTTCAGTTCTTGGCACATAAAATAAATCTTAAAATCGTGGTGGCAAAATCCTTAAAATCATTTTTTTTATATTTTTTCAAGGTCCTCGATTTCTGGTCCACAACATTGCTTTATCTCAAGAACTTCGAAAGATAAAGAATATAAAAATAAGCCAAAAGATAGAAAATTTAAAAAACACCAATTATTTCGAATCAAAATGTTATCGGTAAAAGTTAACTTACTAAACAGAGGGCTGGAAAGTCACATTGGCCAGATATGGCCACGGCTGAGTATGTGGATAAAGTTTAGAAAATATATACATATTTTGAATATAATTCGTAACCGCCTCATGACTAAATTAATGAGCAACTTTCAAGAGAAAAATTGGCTTGTCAGATTTGTCCTCCGTACATTTGCATTAAATATAAAGAAAAAAATTGACTCTTAACTGGAAGGCAGGCTTGATAACAAAATATTTTCTTCCACCCGATAAATAAAAGTTCGTAAGAAATATTTCAGGATAATGCCTTTTTTACATTTTTAACAATCCAATACAGCAAAAATTTTCAGGATTCCGCAATTTTTTCCAAATTTCAAAAATAGCAAAATTCTAAAAACAAATTTAAGCCCATGTCTATTATGATGCCCGGGTAACATAAATATCCTATTTGCCTGTTAAAAGAATAGGGAATAGGATATTTATGTGATCCGGGCATCATGATGGATATATCGTCCCCTATAGATAATTCCCGCAGCTAGTCACTTTGTCGGCCTACGCTTCAGCTATCTTTTAGCTTAGCCCTTCTACGCCTAAGCGAATGTAATGACACCTTTCTTGCGGGATAAACATTTAGGGGGTGTATTAAATTAACTCGTAGACTCGATTTCCGGCAAGTAGTGTAGTGCTTGAATTCGAGAATGTTAAGCATCACGCGATCATGTCCCAAATGATTCTTCGACCGTATAAAAGAAAAAAAAAAAGATGTTATAGAAACTCGGGCATCGACAGTATTTTCTCGAATTTTCAAGGTTGTTTTGAGGACATTTTTTATTACTTGTTTTTATTTTTATACATGCAATATATTTACATGTAATATATTTTATTGACATGTTTCACGTTTTGCGGCTTTCAGGAATGAATAAAATCTTTAGAATAATTCGAAGTTTTCTTCGCAAATCTTTTGTTGACCATTTAAATAAATTAAAAAACTTAATAATATGTGAGTGTGCGTTGTCTATGACGCAGGGTCACTTACCGGGAGATTACTCAACAAACTAAACCCTCTATTGCTTGATACTTTGATTTATTGGGTTGAATTTCCAAAAAAATCTTAAAATTTTGGTTGTGTGTGTGTGTATTGGCGTTTACAAAACATGAGCTATAGAATAACAGAAAAAATTCAAACTTTTTTGATCATGTTTGAAGAAATGTTGATGCGGACATGCGTAGGCGGAGGCGACTGAAAATTGAAATTAATAGGTTTGGCACCCTCCCTTGCCAATTTTTCTGTCTCAATCGACGTGAACTTTCACTGCTCGGTGTGTGTGTGATGTGTGAGTAGTGTGGTGATTAAGTGACTTGAAATACTACCTTTAATTTTTAACTGAAAGTTCAAAATTTTACCGAAGATTTTTTCATTTTTTCCAATTTGCACACGTGATTTATTACGTATTATTTATATTATTAATAAATGATTATTATTAATCGTGGAGCAACTCATTTAGTTTGAAAGTCGATTTTACGCCCGGTGAGTGTGTGCCTGTTTCATGAACTAGCCAAAGCAATTAATCTTAATCGATAAAACAAGGCGTGTGTGTGTGGGGTTAATTGTGAATGAGAAAGTCTTTGTTAAACTGATTTTTATATATTAGAGTCTCAACCTTGAATCCGACAATATAACTACTTTAAACACTTGTCGCTGAGTGTGTAAGTTACAGTGTGTTGGGTGGCTGGGTTGTGTGTGGACCGTGCGGGGCGGCTAGCATGATAGCCCGCTGAACATCCGACTCAGCCATCCCACTAGTGATCGATTGCTAAAAAAAGAATTCATCAATTGTGAGTCACATCAAAATTCAAAAAATATTTTCGTAGTAAACTCAAATAGTTAAATTCATTTTATCACGAGAGTAAAGATCGGTAGAAAGAATATACCGTATGCAAAATCACGTGAGGCCGAAGACCGATGTGACGAAAGTACTCAAAAATTAGTTCAGAATAAAAGAAAATACCAGAGAAACTTACTTCGTTAATTTGCATTGAGCAATGTGTTCTTATGCAATCCAAATATCATTCCTAAACCTTTAAGGTTACTTATAAAAAATAAGAGATGAGTTTACAGTGCTCACATGAATGTGTTTCGAAGTCCTCGGTTTGGGTGAATTTTTTTTTGATAAAAGTTGACAAAAAAAATTTGCGCTGGGGTTAAATTTAGCTCGTAAATACAAGATTCTGTAATACAGCATTCTGCTATAACAAATTCGTTTTACATTGGTTGTTTCATTCCGAATTAACTCGTCAGACTTTAGCAGCTGAAGTCTGTACCCAGACTCCGATTATCCGGCACTAGTGACCATTCTATAGATCGAGCCATATTAAGCAAGTTTCAATTATCAAACAATACATTTTTCAATAGCTTAAAAAATATTCAGCCATTGGCAATAAAATCTAAAAATAAAAAATAAAAACATTCCGATGAACAAGAAA
>SCLH01001622.1:4832-48078 GCA_004367855.1 Oikopleura vanhoeffeni | reverse complement strand
GAAGATTTTGCTGAGATTTATGTCACAAGACCCTTCCAGCAATAAAATGGACTCGCGCATCTGCTATATAATTATTTTATTTATCTTGCTAAATAACAATTATGTGATACAAAACACCTAAAAATCAGTCTTTTGTATTTGATAATGCAATGAGAAATTTAACAACACTTGCATGCCTGACCAGGCCGGTTATGTGCGCCTTGGCACCCAATTTATGGAAAAATTTATTTTTTCAAAAAAATCTATATAAAAGATGCGTAAGTACGAGAGTTAATAGGTACTTTTAAATCGTAAAAAGACATTCTTTTCATATTTAAACTCAATTGAGGTCATTTTTTTTTCTTTAAAAGCTGCTTTTTCTCTCTATCTTTTCATGGAAAAAAACTATTCATATCCTTATTACGAGGAGGTAGATCAAAAAGCATCTCCCTACCCAGACCATACGCCCTATACATATCATGGTAATAAACTATCAATCCTCTTCTCTGTTCTAATGTTCTCAGACACCAAAATTCTAGAATTTTGCTTGATTTTGAAGACTCTTTCCACAAAAATGATGATTCATTATTTACAGTATGTCAATCAAATTTGTTGGATCGTGGGTGGGTAAAAAATTAAAAGCTTTAAAAAAGAAAAATTGGTTTTGAAAAATATTTGTACATAAATTTTATTTCTAATGTTTTTTAGAAAAAATGTTTCTTCAGATTTTGATTTTGGGTTTTTCGAATTTTTGAAGAAAAAATGAACGTGTAACAGTTTTTTTAAATTTTAATTGTCAATTCGGCTTCTTAATCTTTAAAATGAAAGCTAGTTGAACTGACAACAAAAATCTAAATAACGTTACACGTTTGTGAAAATCCTAATCATCAGGTTTTGTCATGTTAGTGCCATCTTAGTTCAACGAATATATAAATAATTCGTTTAAACTAGATTTCACTACCTTGCTTATAAAAACAAAACTGAATTTTTAGGTTTTTATCACAAATTTTATTTACAAGAAAATAAAATAATATAAACAGATGCGCGAGTCATTTTCTGGAAGGGTCTTTGTGACAAAATCTCGCAAAATTCTAGAATTTTGCTTTGATTTTGAAAGACCCTTTCCAAAATGATGACTCATTATTTATAGCATTTGGCATCTGTTTTTGTTCCGTGAATAGACTAAAAATAATTGAATCAAATTTAGAATTTGAGATAATTTTTAGACTTTGAAAGTCAATTTATAAAATGTTTTATAATAAAATTTTATAAGTTTGACTTTATAATTTTGTATTTTCCTGATGATGAAAAATGTGGAACTTTTTTGGAAGAAGGAAGATAAAGAAGAAAAAAATATTTACAGGTAAACTTTCAAAAATTACTCGGTTTTTGTTAAATTTTCTAGTTGGACTGATAAGTTTTTTATTTCAATATCAATAGATTCTATATCGGAATCTCTCTCTTCAATGATTTCTTTTGAATTATCAGGTCTTAATTTTATTGACCCGGCTTGTTCGGCATTATAAAAATCATATGCCATACAGTGCATAAAAAATTCATTTAAAATTTCATAAGGAAGTTTTAAAAGTCGATTTTTGTGTGTTATACACCCTATAGAGACATAATGGTTGAACATTGTGTCTGAATGCCAAGCCGGGCACTTTTTTATTAAATTAGTGTGTATATCTAGGCACGAAAGGAGAGTAATCGCTGTGCGCTTACTAGTGTAAGGTGTGCCCCTAAAAACTAAGTCATTATCTGAATAAACTTGTTTAATAATTTTCATTAGTCTATGCTTCGTAATTTTTGAAAATTTACTATTTGAAAGAATTGGGTAAACGATGGGATTCCATGTTAAAACTTTTCCTTCGGTAATTCTTTTTGTTTTGTCAAACAAAACACTTAGAGCAATACCTGTTACAGTTCTTTTAAAGCTCTTGTTTTCTTTTATTCCTATGATAAAAGATGAAAATCTAGATAAAATTTTATCTGTTTTATGAGCCTTAATAGGACTGTAACAGATTATTACTTCTACTTTTTTCCCATTTTTATTTTGAATAACTTGTTCTCTTTTTAGATTCAATAAATAATCTGAGATTATTTGATACAACTCATTAGCTCTTGTAAAGCTAATGAGTTGTATCCAGAGTAAACAAGCTTCTTCTTCTTTGTTAGAAGTAGTAATTACCGTTGCAAAAGTTTTAAACATGGGATCAGATTTGATGATTTTAATTTTTGAAATGGTTTCGAAAATGGTTTTGAGAAAACTATTATGATGAATCACTTTTTCCTCAAGTTTTAATAAGCTATCTGGAGGATTAATTTGTCCTCTCAAAAATTTGTCTATTTTATTTATAAAAATGCTATGTAGTTGATCATTCCCAATATCTTCCGTTTTTAGATTTTTTGACTTTAAAAATTTTAAAAATGAAAAAAATGCTTGTTTAACCGTATTTCTTTCTAGAATTTTCCCTGAATTATCTTTGTGGTTTTTAATCCACAATAAAACTCCAAGTTGGATATTATTCCAATTTGGAATTTTATTATTCGATATCAGGGAAATTACCTTGGCTAATTTATTACATTTAACCGGTAATTTATCATTTCCTAAATCTTTTAATATCTCGGAAAATAAAGGGTCTGATTGTAAATCTAATTTGGCTGATAAAATATTCCCTTGAGGAAAAAGTGATTCATTTATGGACTTGGGGATAGACTGGCCTCTGATTGGCTGTCTATTTTTTCCGAAAATGTCGGTTTCGGAGAATTCGGGTTGGTCATATTTGGCGTTTTTGGAATTAAAATCGGAGTCGGAGGAGCTTTTTTCGATTTCTTTGCTTTTGTTTCCATTTTTTGTTGAAGAAATGGTTTTGCCGAATTTATATCCAAGCGTATCTGCTCTTCCGACTCTGGTTTTAACTCGTTCGCTAACTGTGCTTGGTTGGCTGTTATGGGAATATTTTGCAGGAAGTCGAATTTCGATGATTTTGATTTTCCGAGTTGGTTTATTTTTCTCCATTTTTCCTTTGGCTGAAATCTTTTATTAATATATTTTTTGTAAAAGATTTAAATTTGTTTTTAAATTAATTTAGATTCTTCAAAAAATTTTACCTCCGATGTAGATTCTTTTATTTGTGATAGCAACATGTTTGTCTCATCGGTCCATTGTACTATGTTATCGATATTTGATTTGGAATTTTTCTCCACGATTTTAATTTTTGATTTTATTTTGTTAACTTCTTTTTCGACGTTTTGAACATTTGCATCGACCGTGAATAAATTTTTTGTATTTAGAGAAATGGCTTTTGTATTTTCATCTATTGAAGATACAAGTTTTGTCCAACCTTGATGAAAATTCGCCAAATGTCTTTCTACAATTTCGTCAATTTGGGAAGTATCAATTTCTTCGATGGAATTTTTCTTAAAATTAAAAGTTAGTATTTTTATAACGAATTCATATTATTTGAACCTTTTTGAAGTAATTATAAATTTTCGAATTTTCTACTTCAATCCATTTTCGGTATTTCTTTTCATAAATTTTAAGTGTTCTCACCTGTGCAAAATTTGACTTTCGAATAATCTTTTTTGAACTTGGTTTTTGTGGAATTTTTGATGAAGTTTTTCGGTTTTTTTGTGGAGGTTCTTCCTCGTCTGAGATGACATAGTCACCTAATTTGTCCATTTCTTAAAAATTTTGAAACTTAAAAACTTTAAAAGTATTTATTTACAGAAAAAATATGTATAAAAGATTTGGTATTAAATACTAATATATCTACAATTTTTAAATTCTTTTTGAAAGATTAAGTTTTTACATATTTTGTAAAAGATTTCTTTGTTTTGAAAAAAAATAAAAAATATAAAAATATGTACAAATTATACAAAACACAGTGAACCTAATTAAAATCAGATGGTTCGTTTGATCCGCCAGACCCGTAGTAAAAACTTTTATTTTTTTCTCGAATTTTCATTAATGTTTTATGAGCTGAGGCTGGAATTTGAAAATTTGGTCCATAACCTAAATCTTGAAGCACTTTGTGTTCGTAATTATAGTGATTTTTACCACAGGTATCGCAGACCAAAAGTTTTTTATCTCTATGTATTCTTTTGCCTTCTTGGTTAATATCCACAAATAAATTCAAAGGGTTGAAACTAAAAACTTTATTAAAATAAATAAATTTGTCAAAATTTTAAAAAATATGTTGAAAATTTAATCACCTCTGGGGTTTTTTTCCATGTTTTTTATCTGTCTTTTTAGTTTTTCCAATTTTATGACTACTTTTTGGAAAGGTAGGTTTATGACCTGGATTATGTTGACCAGGCCGTTTTTTGGCTTGGTTTAAGGCGTTTATGCAAATTCTACGATTTTCTGGGGCCATATGTGAAAAGTCAATCCCTAGCTCATCGTCTTGGGCTAATTTATTTTCGATTATTTTTTTAACTCTATATTGATCACATTTTTGAATCGGTAAATCAAGAATGTTTCGCATCATACCCCCTTTATTTGCCCGCCACGCTAATATTTTTTTATCAATTTTAATTTTTAGTTCTGGAAAAGGTTTTAAGTATTTAAACAATAATTTTAGATAATCTAAGCCTGTTGATGAAAAATCAACCATTTCATCACTATCTACTTGTAAAATTAATTGTTGACCTATGGGGAAAGTATGAAGCCTAGCTTTAAGTTTATTTTCCCAATTTTTAAATTCGGAAATTGGAGTATATTTTGTGGCCCACTCTTTGAGTAGAACCCAAAATTCCTCCATCATCATTTCAATTCTTAGGTCATTTTTTAAAACGTCAAATTTAGAATCTTTTTTCTTTTTAGTTATTTCTTCATTTTCGGATTCTGAATCTTTTTCTGATTCATAATTTTCTAGTTGTTGTTGCAATTCAGTATTTGTTTTTCCTAATTTTGACTTAGAATGAATTTAAAATATTTATGATAAAATTTGAATTTTGAAAAAAAAATTTTATTAATTTAAACCCCAAAATTTTTTTTCTTTTTAAAAGTATTGAAATATATACAATTTTTTAAAAAATTGAATTTAAGTTATACTTAAAATTTGAATTTTTGAAAATTCGGAAAAGTTTTTTTGAAAACTTTTGTAAAAAATTATAGCTGTATTTTGAATACTTAAAACATATAAAATATACTAAAAACTGTATTTTGAATACTTAAGAATATATACAAAAAATTAAATCCGAAAAATATTTTAAAAATATCTTGGCAATCTTTTTCTTATTTTCAATTTTCGACTCTTTATGTTCTTTGATAATAGCAATTATCGAGTCTTGTTTTATAATTGATTTATCTAAGGAAATGTAAAACTTTGTTAGAGTTTTTTGAATAAGAATTTCAAACTTTTCTATAGATAAAGTAATTAATTCGGGTGAAATTAATAGTTTTTGTTCTCTCATGAAATTGCTAGAATCAAATATTTCATTAAGAGTCGAATTTGGTCGAGCATTGAATTCTTCTAAAACCAATTTCAAATCTTTTATTGTCTTTTTGATAGATTTGATTTCCTTTTCAATTTCTGATTTTCTTTTCAGAAATTTCTTCTGAGCGATTCTGAATGCTTCTTCTGTCACACTGAGTACAAGACTCACAGTTTCCCTGGGGAAATTTTCGGTAAGTCTTGCATTATCGTCTTTTTCAATGGAAAAAGTATCCATCTTAAAAATTTTAACAATTTTAAACTATTTAATTTAGAATGTACAAATTAATTTTATAATATACAGTTTTTTGAGCATTTAGGTTTATAGTGAAAAAAGCACAGTACTTTTTGAAGGTTTTATGTTGAAAAATAAATTTTGTCCTATTTATGCAAAATTAAATATGGTCAACTTGTAAAAAATTTCTTTTTTGATCAATTCTAAACTTTTGTAAGGAAAGCAAAATCACAGCCAATCAGAAAAAAAGTTTTTTCTTAAAAATCACGAATGTTTCGAGTTGACCATATATTTTGGCAAGAATTAAAAAATACGCTTTTTATAATATGTGTAAATTTTTGAATTTTTAAATGGTCTTTATAAAAAGTTAATTAATTTTCACATTTTATAAGAATAAAATTTTCATTTTGAAAATTTTGAATTTTTGAATTGGCATTGAATAGAATGTTTTTGAATTTTTAACGACTTTTGAAGAAAAATAATTTAACCAATAAATACAATTTTAAATTTACATTTTGTTTATAAGTACTTTTATGATCAAAAAATTGTTTTGTTGTATTTAACTTGTCCTTACAAGCAAAAAATATGTTTGAAAAAGTTTCCTTGAAATCTGTTTTTTAATTAATAGAAATATTCATTAGAACTGGAAGATGTATTTGTAACTAACTTCCAGTTATCAGATTTCAAGGATTGACTGGTAGAGGTATTTGATCGTTGAGGTATTCGGTATTTCTCTTCCGAAGAATTTGATACTGAGGAATTGATTGGTAAACCAATTCTATTTCGCATACGTTTTGGTTTTTCCTCAATGTCTTGAGCAGGAAAACGTGCTATTTCGTCATGAAAGTTCAAACAAGTAAAATCTGGATATGAACTTTCATGAAAGAAATCAAAATCAACTTTCTCATTACAATTTTTAAATTTTAATGATCGTTTATCTCTAGATTCATAGTCATTAAGTGACATGTTAAAATATCTTACTGAATTAGCAGCATCTAAAGTTTGAATTTCTTCATTAGTAACCCCGTTTTGGTAAATAAATTGTTCCTTATTTAATTCCCTTTTATCAAAAGCTCTAGTATAAAGTGCTAGAGCATCTGATCTACAATCTTCCCGTGCTGATTGCATGGTCAGATTAAATTGGTTAATTGAAGGTAAATATTTTGTTTTTGCTAAATTTTTGCCGATTTCTATTCGGCGACCCCTTTCAAATTTGCTCCCTGATATATGACTACTTAAATTAGGTGATAATGTATATCTCAAATTTTTTGAACTTGAATATTTGTTTACAAAATGATTTTTTGTAGGAGCAATTGAATGGGATCGCTGAATAATGGCTTCTTTTTTGGAATCTTGAACAGCAATACCGAAGGAAAGAGATTCAGGTCTTCTTTTGTCCTGAAAAATAATTTTTGATTGTTTAACCGGAAAATTAGCCGGTTTGATATTCATAATGGACATTTTCTCCGGGTCGTTATTCATCTTTTTTTCTAAAAAATTAATCTATTATTAATTAATCCAACAGTTTATACAATTAAATTTCTTTTTAGAAATTGCATGGAAATAAACGAACAGCAAAGATTTGAATGTACGAAGAAAAAAATATTTTAGCATATGCAAATACGAATTTAAAGGTGATTTGAATAATTTTTGAAGCAAAATTTTATCTTATATAAAGCTTTTGTTTCTTTAGATTAACCAAAAGTGTTTAATATAAGATTTTAATAATTTTTTACCGTGAATATGTACAAAAAGTGAAGAAATTCATCACTCTTTTTGAAATAAGAAATTTTGAAAGTCAAAAATATGTTTTCTAGATTTTTAAAACAATTTTGTCTTATTCCTTTAAAAATAAGGAATTTCAAAAGTCAAAAATTTTAAGGAATTTCAAAAGTCAAAAATAAGGAAATTTCAAAAGTAAAAATAAGAAATTTTGAAAGTCAAAAATTTATCCGTTTGGATTTCTACTCATGAACCGAAAAGTTACTAATCATTGCGATCTTTTAATGATTCTGGGATGCAATCTGGTAAATACTTATGTTTTTTTCTCGTGAATAATTCGTCATTTTGAATTGTACCGTTTGAAATGTTAATAAGATGTGAATTAGTAACATTTCGGTTCATGAGTAAATCCTCTACAAATTGCAAATCATTATTATCTTCCGCTAGAGATTCATCATATTCGTTTGCCATTTGATGTATTGTGGTCAAGGGTAGTTCTGAAAGTCCCCCATTTTTTAAAACCGTACTATTACATGGTGACCAATCCAAGCTAGATCTAATATACTCCACCAAATTACCGCGAGTTTTCAACGTAGCATATGAATCTCTAAGCGGAAGATGTAACAATTGTTTGTGTGGAAAATTTAACGAAGCTGAGAGTCCTAAAAAATTATGAAACATCGCCAACGCGTGATCGATATCCCCATTCGAAAGAATTGATGTAGAAATTAAATTTGGGGTTGCTCTTCCCCAGAACATCATATTTATGTGTTCTCTTTGATTTTTTGAATAATTTCGAGCTATTTGATTTTCTAAAAAATTACACCAATTCTTTTCGATCGATTTAGTAGCAAATAATAATATGTCATGCGATCGATTATATTTATTAATGGAGTCTTCAGTTGTATCGCGTGTTTTATCATAGTACCTTTTTTCTCCATTAATAAATAAGTTGTCCTTATTAAGGGAAATAGTATTGTAAATTTTTTCGACCCGAACAACCATTAATTTTTTCGCAGACATATCATTATTTGCCTTACGCGTTTTTGAATTTTTATTAAATTCGGTTCTCACTTTATCCAGCTCGTTTTTATTAAATTTTTCAATTGGACCTACTGGGATTTGTTTTATTTCTTGATCGTAATCATATTTAATTTTGAAATTGCAGAGGGGATTTTGCAAAATGTTCAATTGTTGCCATACGATTAACGCGGCTGCCATTTGCTCCCTATTAAATCTTTTTAAATTTTGTAGTTCCATTGAAAATTTATCAGCCGTTCCTTGGGCAAAAGTTACGATTAATTTAAAAACGAGCTGATTAAAGTGAGATTTCATATTATCACAATTTTGGTTATTATTTCGCAGGGATCCTTCTTGGCTTCAGTTTCTGATTCGCGATTTGCAATTTGTGTGATGAAGAATTCATGCTTAAAGGAAAATTTTTATTTACAAAATTATTGTTCTTTTTCCAGGAAAAATAGATCTTGTTTAAATGATTAATTTATAAAATTTATTTGTTATTTTTCGGTAAAATAACTTATCGAATTTTTTGAAAAAATTCATTTTATTACACTTTTAAATGTTTTTAGATCTATTTTTCCAAAAATATAACAAAGTAAAATTTTGCAATTTTTAACTTTTTTACTGTGTTTTTTAAAAATTAATTAACCTTATTAGCGATACTGCTCGATTGCCCTCGTCCTGAAGACAATTAGCCAATGGTGTTTGTAGGCTTCGAGAATGATCGTCGGATTACGTTTTGCCATTCAATAAGCCGCCGGTAAAAGATGTTGTGCATTGCTTAAAATATTATTTTGATTAAATATATTTTTTATAAAAACTAATGTACAAACGAGATATTAAATGACCATATTATTCAGTTCGAATGTTTTTGATGACTGGTATACCGGTAAAAAAGTACCTGTCCAAATTCATAATATCGGTTAATCATAACATTTTTAACATTAATCATAAAAAAAATTTTTGGTTTTTTCGGCCGTTTTAGGGTAACTTTTTGAGAGAAAAATTTTGGTGATATTTTTGTCGCGTGACACCTACATGATATCAAATTTCATGTTTTATGGTACAAAAAATTAATATTTTTACTTTATAAAATATTTTTAAACCTTATTTTTGCACTAAAATTTATTTTTCTAATCATTAATTATAAAATTTCAAAGGTGTCATTCTAAATTTACCGAGTTCGGGAAGTTATTGTATTGAGTAGGCTTGACGTTGGATAAATTTGGATCTTCAGGGTCAATGTATTGTAGACAATTCTTTGCACCTGAAGATTGATGGCTTCGAGTACACATGTCTCTGGCAAAAAGCCATGCCAGGTGGCTGAAAATTTCCGAGATGACGTTTTCGGCATTTTCGCTCCAGCAGTACCCTTGATTCAAGATCTCCTGTGAATTCATCATGAGATAAGTGTTTATAGAAACGCCTCGAATAACCTCCATGTCAGACTGTTTGTTTTTGTAATACACGATTAATTGTGAAAATTTAATTTCTTTTACAATTCGGTAAAAAGCGATAGTGTAAACTTCTGTAAGCTCATGAAGGTTACTCAAGACGAATCCCTTATCTAGAACATCGTTTGCTAAATAAAAATAATTTCAAACATATGTTTAAAACTCATAATTTTAATTTTTTATTTAAATGAATCCTTATCCCTTTCTCAAAAAACAATTGATTTCGCATTTTTTAAAGGTAAAACATGTGAAAAAATTTCAGTACTTATTTATTATTAATAAAATATATTTTTTTTATTATAAGACCTTGTAAAAAATCAATTTGAAGAAAATTTAATTTTAAAACGTAATTCCAACAATTTGCGAATTTCTTAAAATTGAGTTGTTTTAGTCAAAACGACAAAGGAAGACTTAATTTTACTTTATATTTTTCGTTGATCATAAATTTTAACGTATTTGATGAAAAAAGCTTAAAAATTTCAAAAATTTATTTCTGAAAACAAGAACTAAAAAATCATTCAATTGAATTTTAATATTAATTAAAATTTATGCACTTGTTGATTTTAACAAATCATAATAAATTTTATGTTTAATTGACCAATTTGATTATTTTCAGTCAAGGTTGACTGAATTTTGTGTGAAAATTATTTCTTTATTTTCCCACGCTTCCCCTCCCCTCTTTTTTGAGAAAAAAGACCTTAATAATTTTCGAGTGTAATTATTTCTTAGAAATAATAATTTAATTTTAAGAAAAAAACTTGGATTTTTGATTTGAAAACAAGTATTTTTTGAAAAAATAATTTTTTTGAAAAAACTAACCAATTATGAATTCTTCATTGAACTAATTTCGTTTCGACCACGGTTAACACACGTTGATTGATAAGAATCGTCTAGCAGAAGATTCATATTTCTATCTTCTTTCCACTCTTCCATAGGTTTTGGAAAACGTTTTGCATCTTTGCTTCTCGGATATTCATTAAATTTCGCTGACCGAATATGTTTTTCGATTAGATTTTTTGTCAATTTGGGATCTATAGCCACCGCTGATTTAAGTGAATTCTCACCTAAATCTTTTCTGCGGCATTCAGAAAAGCCATCATTTTTTCCTGAGTCTATATTTGTGTTGCCTTTATTTCTGTACATTTTTTCCCTGGGGTAATAATCACCTTTTTGAGACTTTAAATGATGATTTGGATGATCCATAAATGGATCATTGTCTGAAAAAGGTGGAAATTTAACCGTGAAATTTACTGGCAACTCAAATACAGACTCATCATTTTTGACGACTTTTAGTTCATCAATTGGCGTATCCCCTATTGACAAAGAAATCAAATTTACTGACATGATTTCGAAAAAGTCTAAATTAAATAATCTTTAAAATAAATATTTCTCTTAATTGAAGCAATTCATAAAAAATTAATCTTCTAAAAAGCTTCTTCTCGAATTTATTTTAAAGGTAAAACATAGTGAAAAAGAAAGAAATATCAGCAATTGTATTTTAAATACCAATAATTGCGTTTTTTAGATTTTTCTTAAAATTCGGAAAAAAACGCTTTCAAAAAATTAAATTTTTATTCGAAAATTTTTTCTCAAAAGTTTCTCTTTATCATATCTCGCTTGTTTTATAGTTTTGAAAATATTTCTTGTTTTTTCATGGAGTTTCAAGAAAATTCGAGTATACTAATCTAAAATAAATTCAAATATATCTAGAAATTATTTTAAGATTTTCACCAAAAAATTTTCGAAGACTAATTTTTATTAACGGATGTAATTTATTAAATAGGAAGGTGAAGACTTTTGGGCGGTAGGAGGTAAAAGAGTTGACACCTTCAAAAATTGATGCGTCATTTGTTCTGTTATATCTTGATGAACCTAATTTATCCTCAATTAATCAAAAGACCAGTTTTAAATGCAGTTTTCTTTGTTTTCCGATCCATAAAAAACCATTGTTTGTTATGTATTGGTATATGTTTAGGGTGGTACTTATTTAATAAGGCTTGGGTCCATCTAAAATTGTTTCTTGATCGAAAAACAAAGAAAACTGTAATATTTTTAGGTTTTCCATTCATCAAATATAAAATATTATTTCGATATTTAGGGGATAATTCATTAATGATTAAATTTGAAATTTTCTCCTTAAATAAAATATCCCAAAATTTAAACTTTTGAATATTTAATGAAAAACCATATTCTGAATAATGTTTTTTATTCAAAGATTTAAATTTTGGGCATTTATCCCATTTATTTTCAGAACCAAATAACACAAAAGTTTTTTCAGGTATCAAATTATTTAATTTGAAGAAATCTGCAGTTGGTAAAGGATGAGATGGTAAGCCTTTTGGAACTTTTTTGGAAATAAATTGCAGGTTTATAATTATCTTTAAATTGTTAAATAAATGAACTTTTAGGGAAAATAATAATTTTAGAATTTTCAAATCTTCCTTATCGAAGTTAATTAATTCTTTCATATCTCTGAAAGTAACGCAAATTTTAATAATTTTTGTCACTTTCTCTTCAGATTTTTTAAATTTTGGATTTGTAAATTTAAAATCTAACTCATCAATTGTTTTAATTTTATTTTTTATATTTAAAATCAAATTTTCAAAATTTTGTTCTCCTATTATTTTATAAATTTTTTCTGTTACTGATAATGAGTCATTTAATTTTTCTATGTCAAAAATATTTTTTATGTTTAATCTTGAATCGTTTGGTTTGTGAGAATTTAAAAAATCTGAAGTGTCTAAATAAAAGAAATAAAACTTCGATAAGGGAGTTTGTATTCTTTCAATGACAAATTTTAAATCTGGCAATATCTCAAAAATATTTCTTATCACTATTTTTGATAAATATTCATTCTTCGATAAAAACGGATATCGACAAAATAAATCAATCGGAAATATTTCTATATCAAGTTGAAATTGCCTATTAACCCATTGAATTTTCCCCATTATTTGTTGAAAATTTTTATGTGTTATTTTCGAGTTAAAAATTAAGTTTTTCTCTAAAACCGAAAAACTTTCAAATAGTGAAAATTTTCGATCTATTTTATAATTTAAAATTTTATTAATGAAAACTTTATTTGCTTGACAAAACATTTTAATTATTTGTATTTTAACGTCTAATAAACACTTTTGTTTAACTCGATAATAAACATTATTTTCTTGGATGTTATATTCAAATCCCAAATATTCAATATTATCTGTAGGATTTAAAACGCTTTTCTGTATATTTATCGTAATGCCAAGTTTAATTAAAAGATTGCATATTAATTTTATGCATGGATGAAAATCTTTAAATTGTAAATTATATTTTTTAATTGAGCCCAGCTTAGTAAGGATTATCTGGTCGTCTATCCAGGATAGATGGCACTCAATAAAGTCTTTGAGTTTAAATTTACATAAAATTTCATTTAGCTCGAAACAAAATAGCTGTTGGAAAATTTCATTGAAACTCGGACTATTGACTAACCCAAAGACTGGCACCGTAAAAGTAAGTATTAAATTAAGCCATCGAAAACACAAATAAGGCATACAAAAAGGGCCCAAAAAGGCAAGATAATATGATTTTTTATTGTCTATACTAATTGCTGTATCAAAGGCGTATAAAGATTGAGATAATTCATCTCCAGTGATCAAGGGAAATGAAATTATGTCTGTAGCTGAATTAAGGATATTTTGATCTAAACATATTCTTAGTCTCATTTTATCTCCCTTAATCACTGGATCGAATCTTATTTCTTCGACAACGTGTAATGGGCTTATGCACTGGCAATATTCTAAAACTTTTTTATCTTTAAAATCCCCTAAAACTGTAACGGCTTTACATGCCAATAAATCTATTATATTTAGATCTACTTCTTCGGCATGAAGAATCATTTTATTCCTTAGTTTTAAATTATGAGCTCTTAACCATGGCCCTGAAAAAACACATTTATTTTTATTTATTTCTGAATTTCTTACCCACGGAGTAAGAGATAAATCATTATTTTCTTTCCAGAAAATTTCTGTATTTGAAGAAAAATAAGATTTATTTATTTTTTCAGAATTAATATTATCTTTAAATTTATAATTCTGTTCAATAACTTTTTTAGCTAAAGAATAATCGAATAATTTATTTTTGTGTTTTTCAATTAAAGGAATAATATGATTCCTCATTGCCGAAGCTCTACCAGCTATAAATTGAGTAGCTGAAAAACATGGGATGTCATGTTTTTTAATTCTAGAAATTTGATTATTTTGGAAAGGAATTGAATTTTCAATCCAAGAGTCAAGTACAGATTTTTTGGGATTTAAAAAATCGTCACTAATTTCTACAGCAAATTTTTTCTCAAATTCGAAAAATTTGAAACCCTCTATAAATTCTTTTGGGATTTTATCAGAATTTAAGAATTGAGGGAATCTCACTTTTTCGTTAGTAGCTCCTTCGGTACATTGGACCAAATTTAAATCTTTCAGTTCAGATTTGATGGTCCAATTTGGATGATATTGGATTTTTCGTGCCAAGAAAACTGCCAGAACCTCCATATTTCTAAAGAATACAATTTAAGACTCAGCTAGGAAGATATTCTTTAAAATTAACCTCTGATGATCTGTTAAATCCTTGTGATTGGCGATATAATTAAAAATTATATCGTCATGCACCAGGGGTACAGATTTCACAAAAGTCGTGTCCGGAGGATCGGGTGCTATCTCAGATTCGTATTTTATATTTTGAGTCTCTTCACGGAACAATCTCATTTTCTGAAGTTTGTTTATAATTTAAATTTTTGAAGAAAAAATGAACGTGTAACGGTTTTTTTAAATTTTAATTGTCAATTCGGCTTCTTAAACATCGATCAAGTGAAATGGAGTTGTAAGAAAAGTGCGTTTTAATATTTACAAATACTTAATGTAGTTGAAATTGAAAACTTTAAACGTTCAAGAATGAACACTTATGAAGATAAAATTAAAATAAAAATTTCACATTTTCTTTCAAAAATCAACTCCCAAAATGGTACCAATCTCACCATGCTCGCTACCTCCTTAAACTGGCAATTTTTAAACGGGTTTGGTTTTTATTATCTAGCTGCAAGTTAAAAAAACTTTGTACGAACGTACTTTTTTATCATGGCACAATGAATATTACTCTAGAACTTATTCTACTAACTAACAAGATCGACCAGCGCTCACTCACAAATCAACTACCGATATTCAGATGAAGCCCTGAACTGAAGTCTATCAAATCCAGTCCTGACTTTAGAACAAACAGATAACTACGATCGAACACCAACATCAATTCGCATTGACGAAGTGCTTAAATGCCAACCGTACATTACCAGTTTCTATAATAGCGTGCCAATTTTTAGCTTTGTAACAAAAAATCAAAGGTGCGAGCCAAAAAATGATAAATTTATAAATGTGTCAAACTTAACGTATTTTACAATAGTACGTTGAACAAAACACGATTGGATTGTTTAAAAGAATCAATACGAAAATACGAAAATACTATATTTCGATCACGTGACGACCAATTTTTTTCACATTTCGTTTTTATTGTTTTTTCAACCACAAGAATCAACCAATTCACTCTAAATGCTATAAAGCGATTTTCATGGACACCTATCTATACTGAAATCAAATCGGTCATTCTGAATCGACACATTTATCTCATAAGTCATGAATGTTGGATGTAAAACCCTCAGCTTGGCATGCAGCGGCTCGAGTGAACACTTGGGACACACCTCAGAGTGAAAATAATTTGGGTGGCCCACAATTCAGCCGAAAAATGTGCAGTAGTTATTCTCAACATCCAAATTTGATTTTTTCTTACCAAGGTCCCGCCAAAACAAAAAAATGATACAATAATTCTACTTTAAAATAAAATATTATTCCCAATCAATTCTTCACAGCAGATTCATCCAAATATACATTATTCAAATCCAGAATCCTTACCACCTGAAAAATCTTAAAATGCTAGAGTCCTATAGCGCGCGTGTTAAATTCCACTTAGTGTCTTGAGTGACTGCCTAGTAATGCGAGTGATCAAACGATCACTTGCATCCCATAGCAGCCATTGCTCTAATCATATAGATAACCCTGAGACAACTAGGATTCGAACACCGCTTAAGATAGACATTTAAGAGGATTAGGTGGGAAAGATAAAGTCATTAAAAATTTATTGTATTCCATAAGAATTATGAAACTTACGGCTCATCCAAATGCGAGAATTGAGTCGGAAAAGCAGAACGTATTTGGCGTGAAAAATTTCGTAAGGGCCTCAGATGGCGCCATTAAAATATATTCAAATTTCCAGCAAAACGATCATTTTAAACAGATACGCATATTGGCTCCTTGATGAAAAAGCTTTGTCTCGATTTATATATTCTCCAAATACATCAAAGTGAATGTTTCATATCCAGCAACTTTTGGCGTACCGGGAATGTTGCATGATGGCTTTAAAATTTTGAGTCAAATAAACTTTTTCAAATTTACAAATTTATGAGCAATGTCGAAAAATTCCGAACATATCTAAAAAATGCCGTATTTTCGTTCAAAGCCTTTGAAAAAACCTCAATGACCTGTTTTGTGATTTTGTCAAGCAAAAATTGAGAAATATTTGAAATCTTTTCGAATCCTTAGCTGAAAATATGAGAAGGCTACTTCATATAGAAAATATGCTGTTTTGTTCTTCGGCCTTGTTACTCTGAAACATACTTTGAATGAATTACGTTGGGAGAATCCATCGAACCTCTTACGAAGAATTCAAAAATTATCTTCACCGAACTGATTAATTGGTAAGCAACCTGTCCCCAGTTTAGAATTCTATTTCATTTGTAATCATCAAAAACAGAATGTCTTTTCGTGGAGAGTCGGTTTTTTCGATTTTGTCAAAAATTAAATTTCCGATTTCACTTAAAAACGATGAATTAAAACTTAATAAATTCAATAACCCTAATGAATAGTCAACGATTCATTTCCAAGATTAAACATTACAGCGAAATGGTAACTAAAAAGTGCAAATCTGTTCGAAAAAGTTATATCGGCGCATGTTTAGCATGAAACTTTTCGACAACAGTTGCTACTTTCGAGCTACTTTGAGATGCTGTTGTTTCAGATCATATGTTTACTATAATCGCTTTTGAAAAACACTGAAACAACGCGCGTTCTGCTATCAAAGGTGTATAAATTGAGAAAATTTTTCTTTATTTTTACACTAGAACCTAAAGACAGCCGACCACCTTGAAACTTAGTAATTAAATTATACGATTTTCGTCAAATCGAAAATTTTAAATAAAAAAAACACGAAAAACGAAATGTAGCACATCGAAATAAATATTTTCGGCATGAGTTAATTATTAATTACACAGTGAATTTCGGGGACCAATTTGGCAATTGAGTGTGATAAACTTTTTAATCTGAATAAAAGGTCGATAATCTGCCAAACTGATTGTTTCAAAAAGAGATTAGATAAATCAACGCGAAGAACGACACAAGACATATTTGAAATAGTGAAAGAAGAATTCTTAATTTCAGCAAAGATTTAAAAAGTTAGTTCAAAATTGTCGAGACAAGAAGAAAAAATTCAAATATTTCCAAAAGTTCAGTGCAAATCCCAAAAAATAATAGATTTAAATATCATTATAAAAAATATTGCACCTACGCAAAAGTAAAGTAGCATCTTTGTAGAGTGTTTCCCGTGATTTCAAACAAATACTGTGAAAAAAAATGCATGAAATGATAAGACAATGTAAAGTCTTGGGACCCCTTTTTTCGAAAATTTTTCATAATTGTGAATGTCGAAAGTTTAATTCGAATTCAAAATTTTCTAGAAAGCATAACCGAAAATTCTAAGTACAAAAAGCCTGATCAGAAACATAACTTTGGTGGTATTTAGAAAATATAAACCCAGGAAAAGTCATCAAGACGCCACATCCGTACTGTCAAGAATATCGAGCCCCTTAATATGGCGCAGAAATACATAAAATTGTACACATCGTGATTGCAAAAATCTGGATAAAATGATTTAGCGCAGATTTGAATATCATTAAAACCAAGAATAATAATTAAAAAGAGAAAACAATATTGATCATTCGTGAGTCAAATTCAGTCAGCAAATAGAATGTCTCCTTCGTGACCTGTAAGTAATTCTAATTTTTACAGCGTTCACATAAAAAAAATGGCAACCAAAAAAAGTTTAAACTGTATCCTGTCCCTATATAAGTAACTGTGCCCATGCCATGGGTCAATCCGGACATAATGGTCCAATCAAAAAAATAAAGCCAAACGTGTCTCCGATGGTAGCAAATGAAAGGTCATCACAAAGTCCAATGATACATCCAGAGACTCAATCTCACGTAATCTCCAGACCAACTGACTTTTAAGTAACATATGTAACCCATGACGTACTGTGAAGAGGTTAATTTCCAATCGAGTCTCATATTGACACAAATTTTCAATCTAAAATTGATAATCTAACAATGTTGGTGAGCGTTTGATAGCGTCGTATATCAAAAAGGACTTTTTACACGAGGCTAAGATAGCAAAATATAATTTATGCTACTGTATCAACTAACCCCGTTTCTATTGAGACCTTCACTAGAAGTTCACTACGACTAATCTTAAATTTTCGGGAGGACATTTACTGTATTTTCATGGAAAAAAATTGTATCTAATAACTGAATACGGGTCAAGTTTTAATAAACACATCAAACGTATAAACGTATCAACGCAAATAACGACTTGCAACTAGTGAAGAACTTCTGTGATACCGCGGACCATGCTGAATAGGAAAATCAAAGGCATCGAGCCTAGTTCAAATTAAAAACTCAGATTAAAACTTTGAAACGGCCATCAGGTGGGAGACCGAACATTTCGACCAAAAATTTCAGATACAATTAAAAAAAAGATACCCACTTCCCAGATTACTCTCATGCTTTGACACGAAAAGGCTCAAATGCGTCACCACATCATTATTTACGATATAAATGAAAAAAACTTGATATAATTAATTTTATTTTAATATTATTTTTTTAGTTTATATCATTCTAATCATTATTCCTAAACCCTGTCCATTGTGGATTTTGAATTAATTGATCATGAAGAGAAGGTTACTTTAAAACTCACCAATGGGTAAACAGGAAGTAAAACGATTTTGAGGAACTAGTTTTGTTAGGTGAAATTTTAAATAGATGATTCCCATCCGAAATGAGTATCTGCAAGTCATACGGTCATCATGATTGACAAGTTTGCCAGTCGTGCTTATTAAGACCATTGAGTATTCAAGTCCCCGTGTCAATACTGCACATATACGGAGCTCAACACCACCATCATCAGCGAATAGTTGGTGCATAGTTGCGGAACCCAACGGGCAATAAAAATCCAGTTGGATCCATGGCCACCCAATTATGGAGCTTTGATAAGAATAAAAAGGTTTTCAATGAAATCCAAACATTTTCCTATGGATTTGGGAAGCAATCAAACATTTACATTGGGTCTTGTTCCTAGCACAAATACTGACTTTGTTTGATAAATTGATAAACAAAATGCATTATTCTGGTGTTGGTCTGAGAAAGTTTTCAAGGTTATGGCATGGCATTACCTAGCCAAAAACTCTTCTTGCTCACAATAACCTGTATCTTATTAACACAACTTTAGAAAACGGCGCCAATCTTTGAAATATTTGAAATGCTTATCTACAGTAAAGATTTGCCTATGAAGATAATTTCTGGAATGTAAGAAACCTTAGAAAAACAACGAGACTAAATATGACAAAATTTCCTCTCAACAAGTCTAGTTATGCCTTCCAAAGACTTCATAATGAAATGCAAGAAAGGTCTTCAACTTTCCTCTCACTCTGACAACACTCCGAAACTATGGACGAAACAATAGAAAACTTTTTCACGTTTGAAAATTTCGAGAAAAAAAAATGCAATCATTTGGATCATTGCACATTTTACGTAAACTAGAACAAAGTTAAAAGACGGAAAAGAAAATACAACATCATCGATAACACAATGACATCCAAAACCAAAGATATATATTGTTACCACCTGAACATATATAACATTATACGATCTTATCAGACCACGTTACCATACTGAAATCAACATAATTTCGTCGTAATTTATAAACGATTCAGGCCACGGATCTTTATTGATCCTTGATGCCTAACCATATCGAAAGTAATAACCCCCGCAGTAAGATGCATTCATGGAGTCGGAAATAAACTGAGAATTTACTTGTCATAGTTACCGAATGGATAACTTGCGGAACTAAATATTCAATTTCTCTAGACACCCAAATCACAAATCGTCACAATTATTAATCGAAAGCATACACGCCGTTTTGAACCAGGGACTTCGACATTTAAAAATGAAGATACAAAATTTCAACGATAAAATAGTACAAGTTAATCTGCACAAAGGGATGTAAGGAAAAATTTATAGTTATTTAATATATTTTACAACTTTCGATAGAACGAACAAATCAATAAGCATTGGCGGAATTTCACTAATTTTAAACATACTAAATTTGAAAGATCTAGAGTACTCTTGTCTCATACTAATAGAAACAGTTGATGTTAATAAAAGGTTGACGAGAGCTTTAAACTTTATATAAGAGGGCTAAGGGATTCAGAGCCCAATCTAAGGCTCAGAAACAATCGGAATAAAACAAACACCGCGCGATAGTAGCAGCATCAAAACCTGGATTGAGAAATAGGCCATTTTATTGGCGATAGGAGGGGATCAACGATCAAATGCTCATTTTCGCATTTTTCAAATATCATATCTGTCCCTAGGCTGTACTCCATATCGCCGATTTTGCCAATTCCTTCACAGACTGACGTGTCAGTCAAGATTGAATCCCAAATCATTTTTTCAAGTTGTATTGGTTGAGTTTTCAATCATTGAAAACTATTAAAACTAGACTGATGAAAACGTTCAAATAATCAAATCTTTAACCGACAGGGACTGATTGAAACTATTCGGTTATTATTCGTTCGGAGAGTTCCGTGTGCGGCAAATCATATGGATACTCGATGTAACTTACAACCAAAGCATTGGAATGCCATGATACCAAAAAAGAATAATTATATCTTTTTTGATAAAAGCTTGTACATGTTTGAATTAAGGAGCGGTTTATAAATGAATGAAATTTGAATGCTATGAGTTTAAAAATAACAAAAATTATCTAAGAAATTGTTGGTTTCAAAACAAAAATCATATCATCTGACATCAACCCACAACAAATTTAGATTGACACATTGGAAAGACGTTTCATGATTATTTTAAACGAAAAAAACATTATATTTGCACTAAAATCTGAATTCAGAACTAATCGAATTTTAATTATCGAAGTAAAATCCGAATTTAGATTTTAAAATAAATAAAATTTTATATTCTGAGAACGAAAGAAGAATAATTCAAACCGTACCCCAACAACCTATACGCATTGGAGCCACTTTTGCGCTTATCACAAAGTGAAGTGCTTGCAATTTTACGTGTTTAGTCTCTCGAATTAAGAATGACTGATTTTTAATATTTAAGTAACATTCTACTTAATATTCCCGTAAAATTGGACATTTAAGTCAGTGACCATAACACGCAATTCAGTGCGAGAAAATAAGAACGTCAAACAAAAAATAAGTAGAAGAATCAGAATTAAATTGTCCTAAAAACGACTTCGTCAGAATCCCGCAATCCAATCTCAATTACAGGCTGTTCCGAAAAGTTTGGGTTGAGGGCAAAACTTCAGTTTTTCAAAACGTGATTTTGTAAAACAATCTCGAAGGTTTCATCAGTGAAAGAAACTCGCAAAAAATCCAAATTTTAATTTTGCAAGATGATATTCAAGGTCAAGAGTAATCGATAAAACTTTTAGAGCCTGATTGCATCAAAATTCAGCTAAAGGTATTTGACCGGCAATAAGGGGGGGGGTGCGGAAATTAATCACCCGATTATCTCAAGTTTACTGTGTTTTGGTATGAAATCCCTCCACATGTCTGAAACGCAGCACGCCAAGGAATCAATTGAAACGACAATCAAATGCTCGGTCAAAGCTACATTTAAAGACTCAAATATCACTGGAAATAAACAGTTCGCCCCATCCCAAGATTCACCATATCGAATATTAGTGTCAAATTTCTCTAAAACTAATATCAATTGTAAGCCAGTTATTAGGCGATGGTATTTCCATCGGCAATTTCACCAGATGCAACGTGGTGTCCCAGTCGGGGTTCATTGGTCCACAGCTTGACGGACGGACTGCAATAAAAGCCATTGAATGCATGATCGCCCTCAAATCTCGTACTTATGCAAAAAAGGTATTTCAATTCAAGGTCGCCTGCCGACCCCTAAAGAGTCTTAAGGGGATAAACGAAGTTTGTTAATTGTAGGTGAGAGCAGATATACAATAACCGGGGACCCACCGCTAAAGCGTCGAAAAGTAGCGTCTCTGATGGCCTCAGATTGGCTTTCCTCACAAACATAGGGACGACGAGCACAGACATGTACCGCGCTCGCCGCACACCGAGTTGCTGTAACAGTTGCACTCAGGTTTAATGTGAGCCGGAACTAAATATGTCGATAAGAAGCGACACCTGCCGCCACATGATAAAGCATTCGAATATGTACAAGTAATGAATAGAAAAGAAATAACAATTCTTAACTCGTAGACTTAGAATGAATCGTACAGACTCGATTCCGAAAATTAATCTATAGATCGCAGCCAATCGTCACAGCGCCAAAGAGGACAATTCAACCAGCGATACATCTCAGGCTAAAAAATGAAGCACGAAAGGCATTTTAATTTTGATCGCCACAGGACATTAACCAAACTGAGATTAAGATCGCCACAATGGACATAACCATCTGATATTTTAGATCGGCCAAATGACAGATTTAACCAATGAATAAAGGGCGGCCATTTTAATTTGAGAGCACAGATTATTGAATTAAAATATTAATAAACTTTATAATTATCCACTTAGTTGTTATTATTGCATCTTCGTTTCAAGATTTACGAGTTGTTCCGGATTTTATGACAGACTGCGTTCATTTGACAGAAGGACTGCTTTGCAGTCAAAGCAAAGTGTGGTCGAATTACATTCTTAAGTAACAGTTTTGCTGCACAAGACAGTCATGATGTTTTGCATAGAGAACCCACAGNACGCTAATTATAGAAAATGGTAATGATAACGAGGTTGGCATTTCAAAGACACCTTCGGTCAATGCGAATTTGATGTTGGTGTTTGATCAAGATAGTTCATCTGATTTTGTTCTAAAAGATAACAGGACTGGATTTGATAAAGACGTCAGTTCAGGACGCTTCATCTGACATATCGTCGATATGATATCGAGAAAAGTTGACTTTTGTGAGTGATCGCTGGTCGATCATTGCTTAGTTAAAGTAAGAATGAAATTCTAAGACGTATATTCAAATTGTAGCCCATGATAAAATAGTACGTTCAGTACAAAAGTTTTTTAACTTGCCAGCTACTGCTTAATAAAAAACAAAAACCGTTTGAAAATTGCCCATCTTTAAGGGGGTAGCAGCAATGTGGCAGATTGGTACATTTTTTCGGAGTGATTTTTGAAAGAAAAAAATGTGAAAATTTTTATTTTAATTTTTATCTTCAATAAAAGTGTTCATTCTTGCAAACGTTTATATTTTCAATTTCTCAACATACTTAAGTATTTGTAAAAATATCAAAAACCACTTTTCATTACAACTCCATTTCCAACTTGATCCGATGTGGGATTTTTTTTTAAAGGCGATATTTATGAACTTCGGACATTTTCGGGTGTAATGCACTAATCAGTAAGAGAATCATTATCCACATGAAAAATTTCTTAAATATGAACGTTTTTTTTCCATGAAAAAAAGAGAAAAACAGCTTTTTAGGAAAAAAAATGACCTTCAATTGAGTTTAAAAATAAAAAAAATGTTCTGATTTTAAAAAGTTAAGTAGCCTATCACACCCGCAATTTTATATAAATTTTTCGAAAAATTTTCATAAATTGCGTGCCAAATGGCACAAACCGGTGTCACAAGCAAGTGTTGTTAATTTCATCAGTAGTTCAGAAACGATATTCGATTGAAAAAAGTTAAAGTGGCTATTTTTTCGTTTTTATTCACAAATTTAAAAAAAAAAATTAAAAAAATTTTGGGTAAAAAATGCGTGAAAGTAAATAATATATTGAATTTTTTTGAAAATTTCACGAATTCAAAATTAAAGTTCGAACTCAAATCTTTCCTAAAATACTAGTAGATACAAAATGATTTTAATGAGCTGATACACATTTATTCTGGTTCAGCTAACGATAAAAACCACAAAAAAATGAACCAACTAATTATTTTCGTAAGTTAAATTGACGCCAGTCTGCCACATCGCTGCTACCCTCTTAAGCTTGACATTTTTCGCGAAAAAATCAGAAATATCAAGCTTAACCCTTCAAGGCATATAGGCTATATGATATAGCCTTTTGAAAGGCTCGTTGAGAAAATTTTTAACACTTGACTGTACACTCGATAGTGCCATTCGGCACTAAGTTTTAAAAAAAATTTGGCTGCGAAGAATTCTCAATAAAGTTTTAGGTGTAGTAGGCGTCATTCCTATTGATAGTCAGGGCATTTTTTATTATCAAAACGCAATTTAAGGTCAATTTTACTTCAAAAAAAGTTGGTTTTCTTCCACTTTTTGCCAATTTTTACCTTTTTTGATGAAAAAACTTTGATATTGAAGAATTTTTCGAATGTGCAGAATTTTTTGTTCTAAAGGAAAAAAATCAATATTTATCTCCTTTTGTCAAGTTTGAATACTTGTGTGTTTTAAAACACATAAATGCAGGTAGGTTATATAACATTTCAAACAGGTGGGGGTAAGAAATCAGAAAACCAAAATGAGCTCAGGTTTCAATCTCTGATTGTAAACTGTTCAATCCGAGAAGTCTTATTTGCATAAATTTTTCATAAATGAAAAAAATTTCAAACTGTTAAAACGAGATTATCGGTTTTTAAAATGTGACCTCAATTATTTTATTATTTATAATATTTATGAATTTCACTTTAAAATAAGGCTTGAACATTTTTTGTGATCAGTATTTAAATTGGTTAGTTGATAATTAAAATACGGTTAATACGCGTATTACCAAATGGGCAATAATTTCATTTTGTTACGTAATAGTATTTTGAAAGCCGGCTGAAAAGGTTTTTTTCATCAAACTATTTCTTTGTGCTCCACAGCGCCCGCATGAGGCTCGATTCGCTTTGACTGAACCAAAATTCCATTTGATCACGTGACAAAAAGTAAGAACCGAAACAAAAACTCTAATCCCTCTTAATTCCTTGCAAACAAAATTCCATTCTGATCGAGCGACACAAAGTCAAGACCCAAGCATAAAACACTACCCCTCTTAATCCCTTGCGCTTCGAACTATTATCCGCCAGTCTTCCGAATATAAGATATAAGGCGAAAAATTCATTTGCAGAAAATATAACAAGAGTCGACATACNAATTTGTCTAGCGACAATTTTAATAATCCATGAAAAAACTTAATATAATGTGATTAAAAATCATAAAATATTTAGCTCGAACTTATTTAAAGTAATGTCAACCTGATTGAAGAATATTTACAAATTGATTTCAATAGCTGAAAAAAGGAGTGACAATTCCGCCACATTGAAAATTAAGTACAATTCAAATTGTGTATGTTGGAATTTTTTTTTTCCATACAATTCCGGTTGGTCTATTTGGCCGTTCCTTTCAGTATTATCTGTTAACTTTGACTTCGTACGAGACAAAAAACTATATTTAATTCTTTCCTTGTCAACAATCATAACGTATAGTCCCAAAGTTTCGATACAAAGTTCCCATATCGGAATTGTGCATTGTACCCGGAAATTCCGTAGTGGTAGTATCGATTATCGATATAGTTATGGTCCGGATTATCGTGACAAAATCTGAGCCATAAACAAAACAGGAGTCATCCCAATTGCACCAAATAGAGCATTCATTGAACCAAATGTAAAATAATCCAAATCTTTGTAGAAATAATTTCCAAATTGTTATTTTGACGTTTTCAGCGTTTTTGGTAGGGGTAAAAATGATTCAGTAAATTCCAACTCTGTTGCTCATTCAAACTCCAAATAACCACCAGTACTAACGTTTCTTCAAGGTTTTCCTGTGGCAATTTCCTTGAAAAGTTAAATATTTTGTTAAATAATATCGTACAATATTTCAATAAAGTTTTTCCAACAAAAAAGGTAGAGAGTAACTCTTCCGATTTTTGTGCTGGAACATCAATTTTGACAAGTTCGGTAATTCAATTTTGTACAGCGAAGTTGATTTTCGAAAACAAAATGGTCGGAACTCGCCATTTATCGACTTCCGAACAAATCCAGAATGGTGACCACAAGACCTGAAAAAACAGACATTTTTCTCTCGAATTTAAATTGGTCGCAGTTATTGCGCATTGAAACGAAAATTCGAACGTACAGCATAAAAAATGCTGTTTTCTGTTTGTGCTGCAATTTTGTCTCAGCAAACTCATTTTTCAAAAACCATAATTTTCATTTAAATTTGCATAATACTAATGAATTTTGTTCCTTAAGATTGTACGCATTGATTATAAATATGATAGGGGACAACTTGAAAAACATTGAAGGATTTATCACGGATTGGGACTGAGCGTTAACTATTTTCAAAACAGACAATAAAAATGAAAGACGAACATTGTTAGGAAATACTATCAGGTAAACAAAAAAGGTGCAGTGCATAGGCTCCCGATCAAATACACTTGAAGAAACCTGATAATAACCTAATGTCATAAAAAAAATCTGACGATGATGGAAATAAACGAAAGTTTATAAAACTTTAGTTTAACTACGCCGTACAATACATTTCGGTTGCTTGGTTTTCACACGTACTTATTGGCGCAGACGAAAGTCCTTTTTTGGCGTTTCAAACTATTTGAAACATAAATTACATTTTTCTCAATTCTTAGTTGAAAAACTATTTTTTTTGAAAATCTCGTTGTTAAAAACGTTTTTTTATGAAAAAAATATAATTTCTATCTAACTATCTGTATGATATCTTATTCTAGATATGTTTCTTGCAAGAATCCGACGCTAATATTATTGTTTCTAACTGAACCAAAATGCAAAATAATCAAATTTAACTCGCGACCTGCAATAGCCATACATCCAGTACATTGCCACGATGAGAAACATGATTATCATCAATAACATCAAAACAAAAGCCAGTGGAGTCAATGGCTCTGACCAACTTCTAAATCAATCAGACTCACCAAGCATGGCATAGGTTCATAACTCCGTTGGCGTCCAAAACTGGTATAATGGTTTCAAGATTTTCAATAACTGAATAAATTAATGGGAAATCGAAAAGCACCTACGTCTAGGTACGGACCGATGAAAACGTACAAGTATCATATCAGAATAAGATAAAGCTATGAGAATAGTTTTTTCACATAAACAATTCTAAATGCGGAAATTTTAGGAAACTAAAAATATATTTTAGAAAATTAAAATTTTGCTAGTTTAATTTTAAATTGTCCAATTTTAAATAAAAAGCCAATATCTTCAAGAATTGAGAAAATTTTTGATCGTTTAAATGAGTTATTTAAGGCCAGATGAGGAAAAAATTGGTATTTAAAGGCATGTTAGGCCATAATTTTTTCATCTTTTTTTATAAACCGTTTTTTTCGAAAATTTCTTTACCTAAAACATTCAAGATTTTCAGAGAAACGTTTTTTTAAAAACTAACTTTCTGATCAAGGCGGCCAAATTTTTTGACATCTGACACGATTTATGTTATACCCTGGAACCGTTTTTTCATATGTCTATTGGAGTTACTATAACCCTGGTTTTTCTGGTCCGAACCCTACCTGCACCAGATTTGAATCGTGTACTTGATTATGATATGATCGTTTATATGCTTAACTTCAGAAGCTGGATAAGTGTTGCGACTACTAAAACATTCTAACACAGAAGTGTCATCAGAGCAGATCAAATCTAGCAGATTCAAATTGAAAATGAATCGTAATTAATTTTATATAACTTGTTGGATCTCTCAAGTTTAACTTTTTTAGAAGTATGTGTCGGTTTTTTCCGATACGATATCCTTTGCCAAAAGAACTCCATCTCAAAAACCTTTACTATCTCTATAGCACCGTGTTCAATGTCACTAATGTTGTTAAGTGATCTGTCTTGATATTGATTATAGGCAAGGGTGCTTGATATTGGGACCGCTTAATTTGATCGGGTTAATCACTCAAGCAATCACTTAGACAACATAGTGGGATTCGAACTCGGCTATAGAGATAGTAAACGTTTTGCGATGGGTTACGTTGGAAAATGCATTATGAATTGTAGTTTCGGCCGCCCACGCTAAATATTTCTTAATTGGCAGAATGATGCATTCGGCTTATCGGCTGTGACTCATATGCTTAAAGCAAAAAAAGTTCACCTCAGCCAAATCATCTTTACAGATTCAGCATCATTTGAGTCAGTCTGCCAACCGAATAGGGGTGCAGAATTGCATAAACTGCATAATTTTGGAATATTTGCCTTGAGCAAATCTGTAAAGTTAGTTTAATGCTAACGAAGATACGCGCCGATTACCCTTCTCCAATTTTAAAAAAAAAAATAAAAAAAAGAGAACGATAAGCTTCTTAACCCTTCTCACTCATTTGACTATTGATATCCCCCAGAGTGTTCAAGAGCCACTTGTATGGCTCGACTTTGAAGCTCTATTATCCGAAAAGTATAAGTGGCTTTCGATCAATTATTTCCAGTCGTTGAGATAAAAGATAGATTAACTTTATGGATGATTATATTAGATAATTAACACTTTGAGAACTTAATTGGGGGCTGTGAATAACGAAGTTGACGTCACACTGTTCCCAAGGAGAAACTATAACGTTATTTGTATAAGATGCAGATTAAATAAAATAGAATAAAACCTTGGCTGTTCCTTAATGGTCTCCGATTCAAAATACACCTTAAGTACCCATCAACACAAAATGTACCTTATCGGTTTTTCTCTATAAAACGGATAATTCTCGACCTCTGAATGATGGAATTAATTGATAAACAATATGTCTACTCTTTATTTTTCCGCTGGTTTCTTCATTAGATGAGCAATTATTTTCTGTTTTCCAAAACAAAAAAACATAGAAAAAGATTTAGTAGAAACATTACTATTTTTTTTCAAGATAGTCGAGATTAATTCCTCATCAAACTGGTATTTTAGACCTTATTTTTTACAAATAAATTATGAAGTAAGCTGATTAAAGAAATATTTAGAGAATTTGAGAAAAAAATAGGAATGAAATGTATTTCGAACGCTTCATCAAAAAAAAATTTATTGCAAACTTATGGCCCCACAGACTATAGACCGATTTAAGAACCTTCAACTTCTATTTTTAATCTAATTTTTGTCTTTTCTGGTGTTTTCAAATAATATAAAAGCCACGCTTATGGCTGCAATGAGTGAGAGGGTTTAAACAACTTTAAATGCACATATAAAAAGGCCCATTTTTGCACTCAAAAACTTTGAGAAATTTAAACTTTTAAGCATAACTTATAACTACATTCCTGTTTAAGTTTCAAAAAAAAAGAAAAAGGTTTCGACAAAAGTTTTGTGTAAAATTTTTCCCTCAATAGTCCTATCATTTTAAACTATCTAAGAATTCCAATGGGATCAGTAGTTTCCAAACGCAGAAATTTAAACGATTTGCACACTTTATCTTCGCTATTGAGTAACGTTAAAACCGCCAAAAAAAAATTTTGCTAAACATTTTTTGTTATTTTTTAATTGGTGGCCCTTTTGGAAAAATATTACGTTTCAGTACAAGTTTTTTTGAAAAAGTGTCAGCTACTGCGTTTTAATCGATAGCCAGTTTTTAAAAAATTGATTATATAGGTGCATTTCTGAGAACTTAGTATCAGAAAAGTGTCCAATTTTTAAAATATGTAGGAGAACTTTTCGGGATTTCGCAGTGCCCACTTCAGATCATCAGAATCATTGAATCTTACGCTTAGAAAATGATATTTAGCCACTCCCTCAAACATCTAAAAAAGGCCATCTCCTCCTTCATTTCTCTCATGATTTTTTTTTCTAAATTAGCATTGCGGGCCCCTAAAAATATAAAAATCGGAGGGACTGTAAGGCCGTTTTTATTAAATTTATGCCCCCCAGTGGTCAAAACAGCCAATTCGAAGCATTTGGGAGGCCTCGCTAGAAATGGAAGGCCACGTTGATCCGCCTAATTTTTAATTTTTTAAAAAAGTCAATTTTTGACTAAACTTTTTAGAATTATGTTGTTTTCTGCGTGCATGAAAGAAAATTAATACCCTAACGTCAATTATTTAACTAATTAGTTCAGACAATAAACCTTATAAATTCAGAGTACCAATTTTTCAAAAATATAGGCGGATTATTATAAGGGCGATTTATGTTTAGGCGGAATTAAACTTTCCTTCCCAGAAAGCTAATCTCCTTGCCTACAATTTACAATGGATTTTTCAATTCATGCTTTTCACTGAATGACAAAAGCCCAGCGCTAGAAACTTTAATCGCCCTTTTTTTCGAAATTTTGTCTTGAGTTCTTCTTGAAATGCTTTTGAATTTCAAATTTTTTCGCAAAATTTTACAGATATTTATCAGAAAAACAATGAAAAATTGAACTTAAATCTTTTTAATTGAGAAATATTAAGAGCTCAAAAGTGTTTATTCGCAAAATTAAAAGTTTATAAAACATTTCTCGATCCGAATTTGTACTTTTTCATTTCAATTCTCCTTAATTTTGAGGTTAATTTAACTTATAAGTTCAACTCCCGAAAAAAAACCGACTTTCTCTGAAAAAATAACAAACTAAAAACATCTTATTAGTGAAAAACTGACAGAAATTTTTATACAAAAAGGTGTATCAAAAGTATTATACTTGAAGCTGAGATATAAATTTATTATATTCTAGAAATTTTATGTTTTAATTCTAGAAAAAAATGTTTTGAAAACAAGGCTTAATTACCACGTGATACACTCACAACGATGCCACCCGGCAACAAAGCGTGGAAATTAATTCTTTCTGTTATGACTTATTTATTACTCACGTGCTTCTAGAAGCAATTTAATTGGATTAAAATATTTTGGGGGAATTGCGCAATTCCGAACGTCCTCTGATTGGTTGGCGCGTTTTACCCGCCCCCGCTTAGATGAGTAACAGTTTTAGCGGTCGCGGATCCAGGAGAAACGTGTTGGCCGTACTACGTCATGGTAAGGCTCCATGAAATGTTTGTTCCATCTCTATAACTGCGCAGTGCTTTATTAAACTTATACTTTTGTCCTGATTGACTTATCTGTGGGAATGCAAAAAATTTCTAAATAAGGTCTACAATATCATGAGAAATCAGGTTTTTTAGGAAAATATGTTAGTTTTTCTCGATTTAAATGAAATTATTTAATTATTTTCCACAATATTAAGACAAATATGATAATAAATGTATTATCTGGCATGATTTTCACAATTAATTTATTTTTCAAAACATATCAGTTTATCCCATACTTGTATGGACGCATAATAAAATCGAAATCTAATATTTTGAAATTTCAGTCACAAAATAATATTCTGCTCCAGATATGTCCAGAAAGCAGTTGTTTTGAAAACTGTACTTAAAACACTTCCTAAATACTGGCTGAATTGAAATTATAATTTCCAAATTGATCAAAAAGTATTTTCTCGAAAAAAGCCTAAGCAAAAAATGGCCTTCAATCAATTCATGATTAATTTGTACCAAGTATCCAAAAATTTTAGAAATTATTTTCAGATCAAATGTTGAACTTTCAAAAATGTATTGAAGGAGAAGTTTCTGCGATCATTTTTTCTATCATTTGGCTGATTTAAAGTGACTTTAGTTTCAAAATGATAATCGCGCGACTTACCGATTAGTTGACATACGGCAATTTAATAGATACCAGAACATGTAATATGTGATTCTGCCTGATTTTTAATGGAAAGTTCAAAAAATTACGAATAAAAAAGTTTGGACTTGATTTGGGGAAAATTTTCATAATTTTTCTTAAAAAGTCGATAAAAAATGAAAAATAAAATTTGTATGATTTTTCAAACAGCGGTCAGAAAATATGTTGGAATCCATCAAAAAAATTAAAGTGGCTTTTTTTTTGGTTTTTACCTACAGATTTCCGTTATCAAAACAAAATAAATTTTGCACGAAAAAATGCGGAAAATTTTCATAAATAAAGTTTTTTTTCAATTTTTTACGATTTCAAAGATGAAAACTCGAACTCAACTTTTTGCTAACATGGATAAAAATGATTGTATGAAGCTGAACCATATTTAAATCGGTTTAGCTGACTATAATAAGCATGAAAAAATATACTGACTTACTATTTTCGTTATATTGACTCCAGGATGCCGGATTTATGCCACACCCTTAAATGAGAAATCCAATTTCATGATAAGCTATCAAATATTGTTGCCAAAATTTTAAATCTCTAGATTATCCAGCTGTAGTTGGATCTCAAAAAGATCCTTAACAACGCAAAAAATCAGTCTTGAATTTGGAAAAGCTTTACGCCTTGGAAAAGCTTTGTACCTCCTGGAAAATAGTGCGCTAGCTATTTATTTTCACCCTTACTGCTGTCTGAAGTTAGTAAGAAAAATTTGACCCTGAAATCATTTTTTTTGAAAACATTACCAAAACGAATAAAATCTTAAGTCTTAAAATGGCCAGGAAATGCTCTACAACCTTGCTTAAAATATTGAAACTCATTTTTGCCTTTTGAAATTCCTTATTTATAAAAGTTTTAATTTTCTTCAGTTTTGAAATTTTGGCATAATTATTTAAAGTTTATTTTTCATAAAATTTAATTTTCCATTAAATGAATTTCGAAATTGTTTTTTTAGGGACTCATTTACAGCTGGATAATCTAGCTTTTGAAAATTTCGGCATAAATATTTGATACAGTTCCTTATTTTTAATGAAATTTAATACCACATTTATCGAATTCCAAAATTTTAGAGGGGTTGTCAAGATCCTCCCACAGCTGAATTATCTAGCGTTTCAAAATTTTGGCATTAATTAAAGATAGCTTATTTTCATAAAATTTAATTTCACATAGGATGAATTTCGAAATTTTTATTTAAGACCCATTTTTCGCATTTTAAAAGGTCATTTTGAGATCCATCTACAGCTGAATTATCTAGCGTTTTTAAATTTCAGCATGGATATTTGATAGCTAATTTTTCACGAAAATTAATTCCACATTAAATGAATTTCGAAATTTTGATATAAGACTGATTTTTGAAAATTCTGACATAAATATTTTAAAGCTTTATTGGTGATAGTATTTATATTTCATTCTAAATGCAAATATCAATTAAAAAGTATGAAGAGATGACTGAGGAGTAGGCTTTTTAAGTGCTAGGGACGCCTCTAAAACATTTTCTGAGCGTAGTTGAAGGTATCAATGCTGAATGTACTGACAACTTCCTTACGAATGTCTACTATTTGGAAAAAAAATTAATTATTTCTGAAGCCAGGTTTCTCAGAAACGTTCACTTGAAAATGTGTAAACAAAGAGTCCAATATCGTTGCCACATCTAAGAGTAAATTTTACTGAAAATAAAAAAGACTATTTTGAGTTATATTTGATCATCTAAGAAAAATTCTAATAAGATTAAAAAAATTAAAATAATTGGTAACCCCGTAAGCAAGAAAAAAATATCGCCAGTGATTACAGAAATTCCAAGTAGTTTGGTACATATTTTTTGCATAACGGAGTTAGAAACTTATATTTATGCATCCGACATTTTAATCTCGAATTTTGATTTTTAGTATAGAAATTAGTGACAGTAAAGTAAGCATATTACGATACAGCTCACAGTGGTTTCACATATATTGCTTTCGCAATAGATGACAGTTTTTGGTTACGTCTTTTTGGTCGATTTGATCTATACATTTCAAAATCAAGTTTTTTAGATAGTCTACATTTCATAAAAATGCTAAATATTTTCACAATAATCAAATTTTTTGCGAATACTTTAATTAAAATATCTTGAAATTTCACTTCTAAAAAATATTGTTTTTGTAAACAATTAATTTTAGTTTTAAGTGTCAAGGCATGCACAAAACAGTTTTCTAATAAAGGTCGCATTTGTTTTTGAGATTAGAGATTAAAATAATCTCAAAAATCACCACTGTAATATTGAAAAATTTGCAAAAATGAACTTATTGTTTTGGAGTCGAATTTCTTTATAATGTATTTTAACGAGACCATTCAACATTTTTTTGCCTTTTAGATAATTTTAACTAGCTAGAGCCAATATATCGATATTCGAAAGATGGCGAAAAAGTTCGAAAGGCGCAAGGGATTAAGACGGTTAGTGTTTATGCTTGGGGTCTTGACTTTGTGTCGCTTCGATCAGAATGGAATGTTTGTTGCAGAGGGAATTAAGAGGGATGAGAGTTTTTTGCTTCGCTTCTTACTTTTTTCTGTACGTGATCAATGGAAATTTTGTTCAGTCCAAGCGAATCGACTCCTCGGCCGTTCTGTGAGCACAAGAAATAGCTTGATGAAATACACACCTTTTCTAGCGTTTTGAAATACTATTCGTTAAAATAAAGAAATTATCGGCCCATTCGTAATACGCGTATTAACCTATTTAATTATTAACTAATGAATTTAAATACGATACAATGATTTCAGCCTTATTTAAAATAAAATATAAGATAATTATCGTTTTAAGGGTATCCGTCCTATTGAACATATTCTCGATAAAATTTAGCCGAACAGGCCCTCAAGGATATAATCAGATTAGATCCAGCTATTGTAGAGACTAGCGTTCAACTTGCAGAAAAAAATTTGCCAACTTATTTTTTGACCACCTCCTTCACACATACGGGCGACAAGAGTTCAACCTAAGCCAAAACGGAAATTCCTATTTGTAGGTATATTTTAAATAAACCTAATTTTAACATAACTGTATAATTTAGTATAAAATCTTTGTAGTGCTTTTCGATAATGCTATATTATTCTAGAATACGTAAAAACGTCAAAATTACGCGTTTTTGGACTTTTTTCATCGAAATTCCTATCCTCCTAGGTTAAATTCAAATTTACTCAATTTTTGGCAAAGCTAGCTCTAACAAACAGAAACTTTTTTCTGGCGTTTTTGTAAATTCGACCCATACAAAAAATATGAATTTCAGTCACTGTGAAAAAATTTTCCGAAAAAATATGTGCTTCGATTTTTTGAAGTAGGTCAAATGAAGCTGAGGAACACACTGAGAGAATGTTGGCTACGTCACCGATATTTGAAGTTTTAGTGTCAAATTATCAAAACTTTTTTTGAAATCAATTTTGAGAAAATACTTGGAAAAATCGAAAAACGCAAAATTTTCGAAAATTTTATGTTGTCATTGGGTGTGTTATGCGTTCAACAACTAAACAATTATTGTGCATTTTATGATAAACAATGCAGAAAATGTAAGGACCCGGGATACCTTAACGATTTGAATTTTTTTTTTTTTATGTAAAATTTATGCGAATAAGACTTTCGGATTGAAGCTTTTATAATCAGAGATTGAAATCTGCACTCATTTGGTTATCTGATTACCTAAATTGTTATGTTACTACCTGCTTTATGTGTTTAAAACACACAGTATTCAACCTTGACAAAAAGAGATTAAATATGGTTTTTTTCTAATTCAACGCAAGAAGCACGAATGAATTTCGGTTAAAACAGAATAAACTATGTTAGATAAGTTTGAAAAAATTTTAGTAATTTGAAGGTGAATTTACCATTGAAAAGCGTGGCTGAAAAATGTTTATTTAAGATTTGATTCAGTTTTAGCTTCCGAAGCTTTTCATTTGTTAGAGAGAATTTCATGGCGACAATTGTAGAAGATGAAATTTTCTTGCGCGCGATGTGAACCTGCTCAATCGTCAGTCGAAATTTGACCGCCATTAACACCAAGTGGTGCCGAGGTAAAATGATTTTGCCAAAATCTTGAAATTAAATAAGGGAACTAATCGGAGTCTGTTCGAATATTCCGACGGCAAATGATACTTTTCCAAAATATTTTTGTCTCGTGTGTTTGAAAACACAGAATTCAGGTGGAAGTTAAGTTCAAAATTATTAACTTTTCATAATTTGAAATAGTACAAAAATAATAAATTTTATTTAATTATTTAATTAATATAATTTTCTGATAAAACGCAGTTAATTTTACATAAGTTAGATTATACATCATTTTCTTTTTGACAAAAAAGTTAAATTTAATCATTCGCTCGATCTTCGAAATCATTTCATGGCGCCTTTAAACCCGGCTGATCACAGACGAGGTTTGGCGCAATAAGTCGGTTAGCAGACCAGCGTTAATTTTCATTACAGAAGAAAAGTTTGAAATTCAAAATTGATCCACACCAGTTATAAGATGAATAAAAATTTTAAGTAATTTATATTATTTTTAAAGTGTATCCAAGTGAATTAAATTTCATGAAATAAGCTGTTTTTATGCCTAAAATTGAAAAGCCAATTAATCAGTTTGGTTGGATTAATAAAGTAATCTTTTGGATGCTAAAAATCGTCTTAATTCAAATTTGAAAATTAATGAAAATGAAATAATAAAATTCATAAAAAAAAACCTATAAATAAATTTACTGCAGAATTTTAAACGCTGTGATAATCTCACTGTGGTTGAATCTTTGAAAGACATTTAAAATGCGAAAAATACCTTGAATCAAAATGTTAAATTCATAGGGGGGTGGTATATTACAGCAGATTGACTATTTTTATCAGAGAAATATTTGAAAAAAAGTTGAATTTATTTTTTTGTATTTTTATCTTTCATGAAAGTCTTCATTCTTACAACGTTTACATTTTCTTAACATAACTAAACTTAAGTGAAAATATAGAACACATTCACTGTATCATCCTTTCCACGTACGCCGACTATAGATTTTTTTAAGACAATTTAATAAACTTTATTTATTTGGTTTCTTCGTTATAAAATCTCTAGTATCTGACATTCAAATTTCTCAATATCAAAGTTTTCCTCAAAAAAAAAAAAATTGCAAAAATAGAAAACAACTTTTTTTTGGTAAATTGACCTTAAGGGGTATAACTGTCTGATTAAACGAAGTCTTAGAGCATTAAAAATTCTCAATATTGATACGGTGATAATTAAGTTATAAGAACCCATCATCGTATAATAATTTTCGAAAATTTTCGCATTTTTTCGATTTTTTTCTAAGTTTTTTAAAGATGAAGTTAAAAATACGTTTGTCGAATTTGACCACTAAACTTCAAATATGGACTTGACGTAAGCAATCTTCTCTATCAGTGTTTTACACTGGCTTTTTTTGCGCCTACTTCGAAAAATCGAAGCACTTTTTTTCGGAAATTTTTTGAAAATGCCAAAAAAATCATATTTGCGTTTGAGCTGGAAATTGCAAAAAAGCCACGATGTCGTATTACAATTGTTCTTAGAAATCTATAAAATTTGAGCATTTCAAATATATCGTAGAGGAGATAGATTTGAAGTCTGAAATTGTGAAAAATCCGCGTTATTTGGCTGTCTAGATTTGTTTCGTCGCCCGATCAAAAAAGATTGCATATACTCTTGCGTGTATCATGTGAAAATTTGAGCTCAATTGATATACGTCTGGAGAGATAGATTTTGCAGTTTGGTAATGACCTCTTGTACTATACTGTACCTATCGGTGTAATGGCAAAATAATTTGTGATAGTATTTTTTCGAAATGATGAAGGATAATCTACAAATCAGCATTTCGGTTTTTTCTCATGAGCTCTTTATTTTCAGAATATATCACCGTAATTTCACTTATCCAGATATACCCCTTAAGGGTGTTGGTTTTCGCTGATTTTTGACAACTTTAACGAGCTGTTTTTGGAATAACTGCAGGCTTATATCCAAAAACTTTTATTTGAAGAACATACTCTTACGTGATTTGTAATATAACAAGTAATCTAATACAATCTCTATCTACTGCTTTTAAACCTCTAAAAAAACACCATACGATTTTCTCCTTCAATTTTTTAACATTTTTTATTATTTTTTTGTTCAGGCTCGCACGAGCCTACCAATAATGCAAAAGCGCTCTTTCCTCGAAATATTGCTTTTGCGGCCGGAGAACGAAAAAACAATTTATTTATTATTATGATGTAATTAAGTCGCATAAATTTTGTTTTCTCCTTTTGACGCTACCCAAAGTTTTTAAAATTCACCAAAATCCTTATAAGTGTTTGAATATAACAAAAATATTTTTGAAAGCATTTTGGGTCCAAATTTTTTTGGTTTCTTAAAATTTGTCAAATTCAAAATAGATATAATGAAAAGTTGACATGGACCCCAGAGCACCAATCTAAATTTCAAAAAACTCTCTTATGTTTTGTCAAACAAGCGCTGTGCTTTCAATGTCAGTATGAAAAACTGTATTCTCCTGAACGTGAGGAGAATAGCTCTTGCCTGAGCTCCCAATATGCACCAATTCAACATAGGCTAAAATGAAAGTTGACATGGCCCTCAGAGACCAAAAATCAAAATTATTTAAAAAAACTTTAATGTTTTAGTTAAACAAGCCTGTGCTTGAATCGATATAAGACAAAACTGTATCTTCTAAATGGTGAGGAGATAGATGTTGCCTCTCCCAAACTGGACAATCAAAAAATTTGCTTTATGTTTTTCGGTTTTTTCCGCCAAAAGCAAAATTCCGAGTAAGATGACAAAATGCTCTGTATGAGGCTTTATTTGGCCTGACAAAGAAAATAAGAAAAACGGTGAAATTGACGAGAAATGGTATTTAGGCATTTTTAGGAGTTTAAAGCTGAAGTGTCGGCGAGGTGGATTCTATCAGTTTACTGTGAACAATATCACGTGAAGTGTTTTTCTTCAAGATGCAAGTTTTCGGGAATATAGCTCTGCTAGTTTATCGCAAATAGTTCGTAAACTGCAAATCAGCGACACCAACCTTACATTGCTGTTTGATATAAAAAATGCCCTGATACAAAAGAAATGACGCCTACTACACCCAAAACTTATTGAGAAATTCCTAGCAAATAATTTTTAAAAACTAAGGCCGAATGGCACTTATCGAGTGTACAGTCAAGTGTTAAAAATTTCATCAACAGTTTCAAAATAATAATCGCGCGACCTACCGATTAGTTGACATACGGCAATTTAATAGATACCAGAATTTAATATGTGATTCTGCCTGATTTTAATGGAGAGATCAAAAAATACGAGAATAAAAAATTTTGACTTGATTTGGGGAAAATTTTCATAATTTTTCTTAAAAAAGTCGATAAAAATAAAATAAAATTTTTATGATTTTCAAACAGCGGTCAGAAAATATGATAGGAATCCATAAAAAATATAAAGTGGCTATTTTTTGGTTTTACCCAGATTTCCGTTATCAAAACAAAAAAATTTTTGCACAAAAATGCGAATTTTCATAAATAAAGTTTTTTTTTTCAATTTTTTACGATTTCAAAGATGAAAACTCGAACTCATTTTTCTAAATAGGATAAAATTATTTATGAGGAACCATATTTAAACGGTTTAGCTATATAAATAAGCTGAAAAATATACTGACTTACTATTTCGTAAGTAATTGACTCCAGAGCGCGGGATTTATGCCACACCCTAAATGAGAAAATTTCATGAAAATAGCTATCAAATATTTGCCAAAATTTTAAACTCTAATTATCCAGCTGAAGTTGGATCTCAAAAGACCTTTACAATCAAAATCAGTCTTGAATTTGGAAAAGCTTACGCCTTGAAAAATTTGTACTCCTGGAAAATAGTGCGCTGCTATTTATTTGCACCCTTACTGCTGTCTAAAGTTATTAGAAAAATTTGACCCTTAAATCATTTTTTTTTGAAAACATTACCAAAACGAATAAAATCTTAAGTCTTAAAATGGCCAGGAAATGCTTACAACCTTGCTTAACTCCCGTAGTGGCGACATCCTGGATCGTATTTTGCGCCATCGATAGCGCAGTCGCTTGAATTCAGTTTTGATAGCCATAAACTGCATTTATCGCATATTTTTCAATGATAATGATATTATCCAAAGAATTCTCTAAAGTTCTGATAAAACAATTTTAAAAAATAATAAAAAGTATCAATTTGAGAGGAAAGAAAATTAAAACAATTCTCTCATTTTTTGCGATGTCTCCGACCAAGTGCATTAAATAACGACATTTAGGGTATTAATTTTCATTCAATATTCAATATTCACCGCCAACAATTGGGTATTGCAGCTGCAAAAAAAGGGATGTTTTCAATCACCATTTCTCATGTAATGTGTCTCTTTTTTGGAATAATTTGTCTCGTGATTTCTTTCTCTTTTTTTCGCTACGCTTCTTCTGTATATCAGTATTACGGAAAATTATGATACTCTAGAAATATCTATTTCAAACGGAGCCAATACTGAAGCATATAAAAGGCTATAATCGTTCGACTCTTTAAGGTCTTGCACGTCTTTGATACTTTGAAAAAAAACATAGTAATATTTGAAAAAGTTACTCAAATTCGTAAAAAATCCAGGAGTCAACTTCAAGTGTTTTAAGACATTTTCTCATTACATCAGAGTCCGATATAATCAGTACGAAATAATTCAAAATAAGTGTTGATAATATTCATAGATATAATCCTTATTCTTCGAAAAATAGATCAGTGATGTTTGGAAATATAATTATGTTCAAACTCTTGAATTAGGTGTATATTGGCCAAATAATTTTCCTGGCGTATTTGATCTCTATTTGTTTACTATTCATCAAAAACCTTATTCCTACTTTGAAGGTCACGTGATCAGTAAAAACAGTACTATTTTGGTCAACACTATCTTGAATTATCGGTCACGTGCATTCATGGCTATGGTGTAATAAAACAAGTCTTAGAATTTTTTGGTCCGCTCAAAGCTTTTCTTGATGATTTAATTTGTTTTGCAAAAAATAAGTCTTGTATATACAGTAAAAAATTTTCGAAAAAAAAGCCACTCGAAGTATATTCAAATAGTCGATGAATCACTTGTAAATTTCATTTCATACATGATTAAGGTCCATAAATTGCGATAAGGCCATTGCCATCGATGCGCAAAAGACAACTACGGAAGTTAAATATTAAAACTCATTTCCTTTGAAGTCTTAATTAAAAGTTCAATTTTCTTCGTTTGATATTTGGCTATAAATTATTTAAGTTTATTTTCATAAATTTATTCCATTACATGAATCGAATTTGTTTATCGCATTTGAAAGGTTTTTTTAATCATTTACAGCTGAATCAGCTTTTAAATATTTTCGAAATTTTATTTAAGACCCATTTTTCGCATTTTAAAGTCATTTGAGATCCATCTACAGCTGAATTATCTAGCGTTTTAAATTTCAGCATATGATATTTGATAGCTAATTTTTCACGAAATTGAATTCACATTAAATGATTTCGAAATTTTGATATAGACTGATTTTTGAAAATTCTGACATAAATATTTTAAAGCTTTATTTTTATGTAATTTTATTTATTTCATTTGATTGATTTCGAAATTTTATTTAAGCTGATTTCTAGCATTTGAAAGAAATTTTTTTTCAGTCAACTAAACTAGATTATCTGGCGTTTTCAAATTAAATAATATAAATACAACTTACAATTTTGTAGTTCGATATTTTCACAGTTATTTTTTTTTATAACTGGTGTGGATCAAATTTAATTTCAATTTTTTTCTTGTGAACTAATTAGCGGTCTAACCGACTTTTTGCGCCAAACTCGGTCTTGTATCACGCCGGGATTATGAGCGCCGATGAAATGATTTCGAAGATCGGAGCAGATGATAATTTAACTTTCTTGTCAGAAAAGAAATGATTATATTCAAAACTGATGTAAATTAACTGCGTTTTATCAGAAATATGTTAATTAAATAAAATTATTTTTTTTGTATTTTTTTCAATTTTGAAAAGTTTAACAATTTGACTAAGAAATCAGATAACACAAATGAGCTCAGGATTTATCTCTGATTGTAAACTGTTAATCCGAAAAGTCTTATTCGCATAAATTTTTCGGACCTGAAAAAAAAAATATTCAAACTGTTAAAACGAGATTATCGGTTTTAAAATGTGACCTCAATTATTTTATTATTTAAAATATTTTGAATTTACTTTTAAATAGGCTGGAACATTTTGTGATCAGTATTTAAATTGAGTTAGTAATTAAAATACGGTAATGCGCGTATACAAATGGCAATAATTTCATTCTGTTACGTATATTTGAAAACCGGCTGAAAAAAGGTTGATAATTTCATCAAGCTATTTCTTGTGCCCACAGCGCCCGCAGCACGCTTCGATTCGCTATGATGAACAAAATTCCATTTCGATCGAGCGACACAAAAGTCAAGCCCAAGCAAAAAACACTACCCTCTTAATCCTTGCCGCCTTTCGAACTATATCGCCAGTCTCTCGAAATAAGATATAGTGTTGTCCATACGGGTAAATGTGTTAATAAGTTCCTTTGAAATTATATGTATTTTGGTTTTGAAATTAATAACGAATTAACAATTCATCAATTTCTTTACTGTAAATTCTGTGCTCTCAAAATAATTTGCAAGCCTTCAACTTAAATGATATATCCGAAAACTAAAAATAAGCATTTTAAATCCACATGATCTCAATTTGTATAAAATTTGCGCCATAATTTAAATTATCAAGGTGATTTCCCTGGATAAACGTCTATGAAGCCCCTGGGCTCGAGTCGGAAGCTTCGACTGTTGCCAGATATACAAGTTATTCAAAATTTAAAAAAAAATAAAAACGAAGCAATTGTATATATTTTCCGTGATAAAAGCCCCTCTTACTTAGTCTATAAACAATCCGCATTCTGCTAATGGACATTTTTCCGTGCATTATAGTTTTTAAGTAATAATTGTTAACAAACTGTTTGTTGATTTTACCGAATTCATTTTTAACTCCCAGGCGTACGATTTGAAAACTATTTTGACTCCAATTCGTCCATCATTTTTTAGACGATTCGTAAGTGAATGTTTTGAAAACGGTATTATAAACTTTGTACAAATATTTAACCTGTTCGCGCGCTATAGCAGACGATTTTTTTTTCGCACACTCAGAAAATTTTTAATATTTTTCCGAAATTTTTGGTAATTTTTTACATTTTTTGAGTATATACTAAAAGCACGTTTTCATTCAAATATTAAATCAGACCCTAGCACCTTTAGTTCAAACAGATAGACTTGCCTATAGAACTATATACTCAAAATAAGCTTGTTTCAAATTTTATGAAAAATTCCAGAATGGTTAAATTTTTTGTCAAATTTATTTCTTTATATAATTAAACAGATCTACTGGA
>SCLH01001621.1:40946-76939 GCA_004367855.1 Oikopleura vanhoeffeni | reverse complement strand
ATGATGAAATTAAATTGGCAAAAAATAATTCGAAACGGGAGAGCCCCCGGCAGGGCCCGCCGGGAGGCTACACTAATAAAAACATTTATAGACAGAACGTTACGAAGATTAAGAAAAAATTAAGTTGATTAAATCAGATATCTACTATTTTGTTTGAAAAAAAAATGGCCATAAACATGGTAAAATTAAGTCGATTAATTCAGATATCTACTATTTGGCTTGAAAAAAATTTTGCCATAAACATGCAGGGCCAGCCGGGAGGCAACACGTTTGAAAAACATTCGTGGACGGAACATTTGTTAAATTCACAAAAAATTTAGAAGATTAATTCAGGATTCTACCATTAAGTTAAAAAAAAAAATTTTGGTTATGAACATTTTGCTGCTCCCGGTAGAGCCCACCGGAAGGCTACACTCGAATCGACGCAAGATTGGTATATTTATCAACTGTTTTCTGGTATTCGTTTGAATGATTTGTACTCACAAAAATATTAAATGAAATATTTTCTGGAAATAGTAAGAATAATATTTGGGTTGACCATTTCAAATAATTGTTAGTGCAACAAATAGTTTCCTGTAAACCAATCAGTTTTTTTTTTAAACTTCTCCTTTGTTTATTTGTCAAAAAGGTTGAAAACCAATGTCAAAACAGGATTTCCTCAAAAAGAGGGCGGCATATAATCTTCTAAATATCGCAGCTGCTCAAATACTGGCACATCCGACATTAATTATGTCACACATACAAAACATCAGAAACAACTTGCTCGCGTCATAACCTATCAAATTTATTATATTGATCTTTAAAATCGTTGGTATTTTAACAAGTTGATAGAAATAGAGAAATTCGAATTTTAGAGAGCAAGAAATGTTGGCTGTTCGGCAGACGTTTAGAAATCTATTTTATTAGTTTCAATCTATCAGTGGTACACTGGCCTTAGCTTTGTTCTCCAAGTAAAATTTTCAAAATCGAATGCATGCCTTACAACCCACTAGCGGTCAAACGAAAAGTCTTAGAGTTTTAAACCCCTCTTCATTATTATTTTGGTCGATTTGATCTTGTCCGCATATTTATTTTGTTGGCAAACTATCTGACATTTCGCCCTTATAAACTGTTTATTTTTTGTAAAATTATTCTATCATGATTTTTGATCTCTCAAAACGGCAGTAAGTACTAAGTTGGGCGATTTTAAAGTCTGAACTTGAGATTTAAGGTTCCAATTTACAAAATTCGGCAATCGCACGCGTCCCCTGGTTTGGTTGGCGTTTTATACACCCGCCCCTAACAAATTTAAATAAAAAATCCCACTTTATCGGCCTTCGGCAGATTTCGGGCTTATTTTTTGACAAATTAAAAACATTTAACCCCCTTCTATCGGCCTTAGGCCGATTTGAGGCTTTTTATTTTAAATTTCAATAATGAATATAAATATCCAATTTCAAAAGTTTTTAAATTTCCCGTTTTAGATGTTACTACTCTTCTAATGAATCCCAGAACAGCCCTTGGTTATTTTTGTAAATTAAAAATGAGATTTTTCACTTCCTTTGGGTCTAGTTACCCTCAAAACGAGTTTTTAAGTAATTTTGTTTATTTTTTAAATATTCTGAAATTTCGAATTTCAGCTCTCTTTTGAAGCCCAGAACAGCCTATGATCATTTTTGGAAATTCGAATTAAGCTTTTTACTTCCTTGGGGTCTAGTTACCCTCAAAACGAGTTTTTAAGTACACTTATTTGTACTTTTGTTTATTTTTTAAATACTCTCAAATTTCGAATTTCAGCTCTTATGAAGCCTAGAACAGCCTATGGTCATTTCTTGAAATTTTGAGTGAGATTTTTGATTTCCCTGAGGTCTGATTACCCTAGGCAAAAATTGTCGATGATGAGCGCCCACGCAAAAATTTGCCGAAATCCACGGTGGGTACCCGTAACCCCTTTAAATTATTCGAAAATTTCATTAAAATTAGGGATAAAAAGGGAAGAATTGGAGATAAAGTGGGGATGAAAAGGGATGGCTTTAGGGATAAGTAAAGATAAATGGGGATGGGCCATCCCTAGAGAATCCATCCCCAAGGGATGCATCCCCATCCCTATCTATCCCATCCCTTTTACAAGCCTGGCACGGACTTATTACTCTTGTCAAAGAACGACTGTAATCTCAGCTTCCGGCTGAACTAATTTATGAAGTGTTGGGTTTTGTAAATATGCTAATATGTCGATCTGAAAAACGAAAATTTCAAGATTTGAAAAACATTAGACAAACTAACTAATAATGATAAATAAACACAAATTGAAGATAAAACGCAGAAAATGTATGTGGTTATTATAAACCTACGCAAAATCACCATTTTTAGCTAAAATAATTCCTGTTATATATAGGCCCCCAGTACAAAAGCGGTGCCCCATATTGCCGAATTTTTTTTGCCAAAAAACTTTCGGCAATATTGGCCCCCCTGTATCACTTTTAATTTTCGTATTGATGAAAATCAAGTCAGGTTTCAGACAACTAAACTTGACCGATTTTTGATAACGTTTCTCACTTTATCCCTAGAAGCGCTTGAAGTTTGAGTTTTTGTCAAAAATGGAACAAATTTTGAAGTTTTATTTTTTATTTTTTTCAAAATGATTTGTTCGTAATACGGATGATGATTTGTTCGTATATTGAAATAAATTTAATTTTTTACTACGATTTCGAAAATGTAAGTTTGATAACTGTGCTATATACGGTATTATAATAATATACCGCTTTGAAGAAAACTTATAATGGAGTTTGACGTGCCGATTTCGCATCAAAGATTGTAATCAAAGCAAATGATTTGTATCTAAAAATCTTGATTTTTGTGTTCTTTGATACCGAATTTTTTGCACTGTAGGTTATTGAAAAGACAGGCAATCAACCTTCGTTTTATTCTTTTGAAAAAACTACATAATAAAAATCAGTTATTTTTATATTTTCGAATAAGAGATAATATTTTCGAGAAAAAATGGTGAAAGTTTACAATGTAAGTTAACTTGAATGAATTTCATACACATGAGTACATGTATTCAAAACTTTCAGGAAGGTTTTGAGATATAAATGATCTTTCTACGTAGAAATAAATAACGAAAAATATTTCTTTAGATTAATGTTTTTCAAATAAAATATTTTGTGCTCTTCTTTTTGAATCGCATCGATGATTTCAAACTTTGAAAAAAGTACTTTCTAGTTAAGGTAGAGCTGTGAAAATACCACCAATGAATTTTAAATCGTCTGAAATTATATATACAGCTTAGAAAAATTTTTAGAGTCACTTTAAAAATTGGCTCCAAATGAGCTCAAAATATTCCGTCGGGTACCCCCTTAAGAATCTAATCTTTAGATAAGGAAAATTAGATTTCTGGTAAAACCTTCATTAGGATTTTAAGTATTGAAAACAATTATTAAATGAGCTTGTTAAGGTTTTCAGGTCCAATACACATATTATCAGAAACTTAAATGCTCAATTATGATTGAAATAACGATAAAGCTTTTCAATTTTCTTTATATTATATATATAGGGCTGCCCTATTAGGGGGAATATAAGGACAATTTGGGGAAAATAAGGACAATTTGGGGAATATAAGGACAATTTGGGAAATATAAGGACAATCTGGGAAATATAAGGACAATTTGGGGATAATTAGGACAATTTGGGAAATATAAGGACAATTTGGGGAAAATTAGGACAATTTGGGGATAATTAGGACAATTTTGGAAATTTAGAAAAATACAACAATTTATTGAAAATTCTATAGAAATGACCCCTTTTTACGTTTTTCAAAAAACGTTTTTTTGGAAAAAATTATCGATTTTAAAAAAATATTGCCAAAATATCTTAGGACAAATTGCTAAGGACAATTTGGGAAAATTTTGTTAAGGACAATTTGGGAAAATCTTACCTGTCCTCATAAACAAAAAACACAGTATATTATGTATATTATAGCGGTTTATATCGTATATTATATATGGTATACAGTATGTGTTTTTTTACTTGCGAAATGGAAATTGTCATTTAGGTGATTAGGGCCAATTAAAAATAGTAACTAAGTGAATTTTATTTTGAAAGCCATTCTATAGCCGATGTCAAGGGTTTGAAAATATAATCCACCTAGTTACCATTTTTAATTGGCCGTAATCACCTAAATGACAATTCCCATCTCGCAAGTAAAAAACACATACTGTATATCATCCTGATATATGTTTCAATGTACCTTTAAAAATAACTTACCTTCGTTTAGATTAATTATTTCGAATTTCACACAAATATATTCGGATTTATAAGACTGAGTCAGTTTGTTTTTCTTATATCAATGAGATAGCTTTTGTGACGGCGGTTCTAATCTCAGGTGAGTTTGAGGGAAGTATTTGAAAGGCGAAATATTTAGACAATGAGTCGCGTGAGTCAGTCGCGGTCTCCTTCAAACTTCTATTCATACAATCCTATGCTCAAACTAACCAACTTTCCAAACATTAATATTTATCTATACTAAAACAATAAAAGACGGGTACATTCGATCAAAAAGGCCACAAACGTTCTATTTATCTGGAAATAATCCAGAAGACTGGAGTTCTCAAATTTGTAAAACTAATTTTGATCAAACGGTTTAAAAAAAAGAGAGAAATTGACGATTAGAATTGCACTCAAAGCAAAATCTCAGAAAAAAATATAAAGTGCACTGAAGTATTATCTTGATATGTCTACGATTTTCGATTTATAAATTGATGGTTTTTTTTTTGAATATCCGTTGAGTTATTTTTCTGAAATATGGTCAAAATTTAAGAACAAATAACTATAGTAATAACCAATTCTGGTCTGAATCAAGCCTGAATATTATCACTGAAAACGAGCTGATTTTTTTGAAAATGGGAATTTTAGTACCTTGATTCTTTTGACAATTAATTCAGGAAAGTGCGTCTATTTTTTACGTATATTCACCAAATATTCGAACCATTTTTATAAAAATTCTAGATTTCAGGATGTTTATTAAATCTTGTTATGGGTTAAAATGAAAATGTCTTAAAATTAACAACAGTATTTTTTTAGCGTGACTGAATTTGATACTTTTCGAATGTCGATGGCCTTTTGCTGTAATGTTGCCCGAACGAGTCTCATCCCTCTTTCCGACAATGATCTTCTTGAAAATAAATTTGTCATCCCGAAATTATTTTTATCAGATTTTGTGAGTTCTCTGTGTCGATTATGCGTTGGAATTATTCGCCAGTCGTACCCTGTTGGAGATAAACCAAATATCTCAAGTTCAAGCTGGTTTAGTTTGCTGCTACCCATTACAAAGTTATTGAGAAGTATTTTGGACAGGGGCACGCGAATACCAGATTTAGTCCTGCAAAAAGCATGGATAGTTGATTTTCCTATTTCCGATTATTCAGGTGATTATTTTTGAATAGTTCATATGATTTTTGGGATACTGTGATAATGATAAAGGACATCGAAAAATATACGATATTTAAGTTATAACCAAGTTATAATTAAAACAATAATATTTCAACGTTTCGCTTTTATTAGCATCTTCAGGAGTGTGGTTTAAATCAGTTTAGAGATATTTGGAAAGCAGTGCAACTTCAATTTATTTAGCCACCTTAACCGAGAACACAGATAAATGCGAAAGAAAACTTTTTAGAGGGAGAACCAAGTTTTTCTAAATTTGGACTTCCTTCTGAGATCGGTTAGGGACGGTGCCATAAACTCGGCAGACTGGAGTCAATATAACTTACGAAAATAATAAGTCAGTATATTTTTTATGCTTATCATAGTCAGCTGAACCGATATAAATATGTTTCAGCTTAATTAAATCATTTTTATCCATTTTAGGAAACATTTGAGTTCGAGTTTTTATCTTTGAAATCGTAAAAATTTCAAAAAAAATCGAAACATTATGAAAATTTTCCGCATTTTCCGTCCAAAATTTTTTCTGTTTTGTTCATTCGAATCTGTGGGTAAAAACCAAAAAAATAGCCGCTTTAATTTTTTTCATGGATGCCTAAATATTTTCTGACCGCTGTTTGAAAAATCATAAAATTTTTATTATTCATTTTTTATCGACTTTTTCAGAAATATTATGAAAATTTTCCGCAAGTCAAGACCAAAATTTTTTATTAATGATTTTTATAATTCTTCACTAAAAATCAGGCCGAATCGCTTATTTAACTTTCTGGTATATATTAAATCTCCGTATGTCAACTAATGGGTAGGTCGCGCGATTATCATTTTAAACTGTTGATGAAATTTTTAACACTTGGCTGTACACTCGATAAGTGCCATTCGGCACTGAATTTTAAAAAATTTTATGCTTGCAAAAATTCCTAAATAAAATTGTGGGTGTAGTAGGCGCCATTTCTTTTGATAGTCAGGAAATTTTTTAATATCAAAACGCAATAAGGTCAATTTTTATCTCAAAAAAAGTTGTTTTTCATTTTGGTTCTTTTTGCCATTTTTTACCTTTTTTCATGGAAAAAAAACTTTGATATTAAATAAATTTTTGAATGTGTAGAATTTTTAAGCTACTTTTTAGCGCAGTACACCCGAAAATGGCTGAAGTTTATTAATATTGTCTTAAAAAAATTCTATAGTCGGGTTTAGTTGGAAATGGATGTACAGTGAAAAATGTTTTTTTATATTTTTACATATACTTACAAAGGTAATTTTTTTTAGGTGGGCCACCCCTTCTCATAACGATTGTCGGAAAACTATAGATGATATCGAGAAACGTTTTTTTGCATTTAACTGCCAACTAAAAAAGCTCAATGGAGAAATTGTATTAAGTTGATTTGACATCCGGTTCATCGGATATAAACCGGAATGTAATTTTTTGGTAAGTTCGAATCTCGGTGAGCCCAAATTTTGTTTTCTTAAAATCAGCCGGAAAGTTAAATATTTATGTTTGTTCATTCTTATATCACGATTGTCTACTCAATTAGCTGCTTGAACTATATTTGTGTGAATTCCTGGAGAAAAAAACGAGTTTCGATTTGTTTTCTCAAATTTTATACTGAAAATACCTATATAATATAACTCCGGTTACCGGTGAACCGGTAGTCGATCAAAAAGAAAAAATTTCTCCATTGAGCTTTTTTAGTTGGCAGTGTTGATGCAAAACCGTTTCCTGATATCGTCTATGGTTTTCCCGTAATCGTCATGAGAAGGGGTGGCCCACCTAAAAAAAATAACCTAAGGTAGTTTTTTTTAAAGGAACCACCCCTATCCATGACGATTACAGGAAAATTATAGGTGATATCGAGAAACGGTTTTTTGCATCAACTGCCAACTAAAAAAGCTCAATGGGAGAAATTTTATTAAGTTGATTGAATATCCGGTTCACCGGATTATAAACCGGAAAATAATTTTTTAATAGGTTCGAATCTCGGCCCAAATTTTTTTTTCTTAAAATCAACCGCGCAAGTTTCAATTTTTATCTTTGTTCATTTTTATATTACGATTTTATACACATTAATGCTTGAACAATATTTTGATGAATTTCAGAAGAAAAAACAAGTTTCGACTTTTTTGCTCAAATTTTATACTGAAAAATGCCTATATAAAAAGATATCCGGTTACCGGTGAACCGGTTGTCCAAGAAGAAAGATAAAATGCTCCATTGAGCTTTTTAGTTGGCAGTTGAATGCGGAAAACCGTTTCTCGATATTGCTATGTTTCCCGTAATCGTTCTTGGATATGGGTGGTCTTTAAAAACCTAAGTACAGCAGCGTCGGCGGATAGGTGAAAGTTTTTCGCTCAAAACTTTCACCTATTAGCCGGAATTTCACCTATCCGCCGGACGGCTGGGAAGATACGCTCTGATTGTCAATAAAAACAAGGTCTAGTTTTATAATTTAGTTAAAGGGTAGTCAGAGTGAGAATTTAGGCTGATTTTTTGCTCCATTTTTAATCATTAAATGCAAAAGTGACGTTTTGAAACCTCAGAAACTACTTTTCGGATTATTGACTCACGCAGTTATTGAATTTATCTTCTGCATTTATTTGCATATGTTATTCGGCCAAAATATTAAATAAAATTTGTACAGCCTGAGTTTTTTTTTAATTGGGCCATTTTTTTCTGCAGTCGGCCTAGTCAGCGTTTGACTGGAGAAAATGGCCCAAAACAACAAAGTTAAAATGGGCCATTTTCTCCGGAGAAAAAAATGGCCCAATTTGTGGAAACATTGAAAAATCGTTCAAGTATTGAATAAAATATATTTTATTAAATAATTATTTTAATCTATTATTAACTGAGAGAAATTGAGTGGAAACTTGAAAATTGTCGCAAGACAATTTCAACCAAAAAAATTACAACTTATCTGAAGATGTTCAAACAAACACGACTATATCTGTAGTTTTTTTGAAAAATAAAGGAAATTTTATTACATGTATGATTCGTACCATGCGGAAAATTTAATATTCCGGAAAAAATATTACTTCACTTGATTTGGAGAGCTTTGCCGCTTTTGGGTGAATTATATCGACCAGACTGGAAATTAAATTGGTCATGAAATACACCACTTTAAAGAAATGGTGGAGACTGTGGTGTCATGCACTATAATCGCAGAGAATATCCAGAGAATGTCTCAACTTTGATTTTCAAACGAAGAAATAAAATAGCTATCGTGAAAAAATTGCTTATGAAATAATGCTGGGAATTATTTGAACAAAAAATTGTGTGCATATTTTTGAGGCAAATTCAACTGTGAGTAGATAAATAGATTATAACGACAAATAATTGAATAGGTTTTGTCATTTATAAAATTCTAAAATATGCCTATATTTTGGCTTTTCGAAAACGCAAAATTTCAAAAGATGGTATGGGCCACTTCCGAGCTATCGAACGAGTTATATAGGAGCACTAAAAAAAACAGCCAAACTTGTTCGGTGATTCTCGGGTCAATTTCATTTCTGAGAAAATATTTTTTACAGATTCAAATTCACAATCAAATTCTCTATCGATTGATATGTAACATGGACCCCAAATGATTCATTTTGTAATTGACCCCAAGTGGGTCATATTACAAATTGACCCCTGAAAATAAAGGTCAGAAAATTTGAAGACGAAAGGTAAAAAAATCAGTCTCATACCACCAACAGTGACCGAGAAACGACAATTTAATATTGACCGGTAATCACCGGAATTCTAGGACCCGGTCAAAAAATCAAAGCATGCCTGCGATGTATCAAACCTGACTCTATGTATTTTTAGAATTTTCAAAATCGGTTGAGCCATCTTCGAGGAGATGTCGTGCAACTGACCTGCAGAAAAAGGGTCCGCTGAAAAAAATACCGCCTATCTTTTTGCCTAGGAAGTTTTGAAAAAAAACCCCTATCTTTTGCCTTCGTCTATCCGCCGGAAAGTTTTTTCGCTCAAAACCTTCACTATTAGCCGGATTTTCACCTATCCGCCGGACCCTGCTGTATTACTTAGTTATGTTTAGAAAATAAAAATGTAAACGTTTGCAAGAATGAATACTTTTATTGAAGATAAAAAATAATAAAATAAATTTCCACCTTTTTTTTTCATATATTGGTCTGAAAAAATGTACCAATATGCCGGACTTATGCCACCCCTTGAAGGAGTCGTCCTCGACTTTCAGTCTTAAAAGTACAGCTAAAATTGTAAATACAGTTGAGTGCGTTTACTAAAACGCGTCCTGTTAATATAAGAAGTTCTGTGCCGCGATAAGTACTTTACTGTACCATAAAATTATGCCCTAATATCAAACATACGTATTTTACTATGTTGATTTTTTATGGCGAAGTTAAACACTCTACGTAAGACAGTACTTTTTATATTTATAGGAAGCTTTCTACTGAACGTACTCTATTCACATCTGAACAGTTTTTTTCTTATAATAATAACCTTTCTCTAAGCTTTCAAATAATTGTAGGGCCCCAACACAAACAAAACTCATCAAAAATTTTTCTTATAACAAATTTATATTGCAAAATTGTAGAAAAATAGTAAATTGCTTTAGTCTTTTTAGATTCAACGGGGCCTTTAAAAATCTTTGACTTTCATATAAAAGGAAAAGTTATCATGAATGCTGTAGGGTAGTTTTCTTAGGTAACCCAGGTAGTTTTATACCTTTTTAGGGAGTCTCATAATTTTTTTGTTGCACTCTAGATATTCATTTTAACCCACATACTCAGCGCTGGCCATATCTGGCTAAAGTGACTTGCGATCTCTATTTTAATAAGTTAAACTTTTTCGAAAAACATTTTATTGAAAATATGGTGTTTTGAATTCTCTATCTTTTGGCTTAATTTACTTTCTCTATATTTTGTAGTCTTGAGTTAAAGCAATGTTGTCACCGAATCGGGCCCTTGAAAAATTTCAATGAGAAGATTTAACTTGAAAAAAAAAAATAGATTCTTATGAATTGCCACCGTGATTTTAGATTATTTTATGTGTCAAAAATGAAAAAAATATTCATAAATCAAGAATTTTTTTATTACACCATCCAATTTTTTTCGGCATTTTGTCTCGGAAAAAGGTGAAATTTTCTTGCAAAGATTGCCAATGATTATAAGTATTTTGTGTGCAACAACAACTGCTGTTGTACCTTTAACCAAATATAGAAAATTATACGTGTTTTCTGTTTGAACACCTGGTAAAATCTGGACACAAATGATTTCGGCGCTTCACTAAATTTTTTGTTATTTTTTTGTCGCACAAAACTTGATAAAATTACTTTGATGGACGTTGTTTATAAGGAAAGCCAAAAAAAAGATCGCGAAAGGTCTGTTACGTGGCAAATTTACCGGGCGGCTTATTTTTTATATTATATTTGACAAACTGATTTCCTTTACCGTTTTCTTCAATTGAAGGTTTTAGTCAAATATTTTTCTATTTACGATATTGTCTCAAAGAAAAAATTATCGAAAAAACCGAAAAATATTAATTTTAATTTTTTTTCTATCAAATAAATTGTGTTTGAAAGCTATTTGGAATAAATAGTTTAATATTTCGCTCACGTTAACTTGGATTGAAAAATTATGATTTTTGAAAGTCAAGTGGCCAAGATTGGCGGGGGACCGCTGAGTACGTCACTTGTCATAAAAACTTCTGAGTATGTTGAGTTTTAAAGGGCGGTAGGTGTCGTAATCTGGTTTACCTTCAATGTCACGCCTCAGAAAAAACAAATCTAGGGGCAGTGGGGGAAAAATTTCTGAGGATACTTCGGTTTTAGAAATCTAGCTTCGGTCTAACGATTACACCATCTCAAGTCAATCTTGTTAACATCCACACCACCAGGTTGGTGAGGTCTATTCTAGGAGCCACTAAAACGGTTTTTTTAAAATCTAGTCTTCTGTTGAGACCCCCCACCCATTAACCCCAAAGCGTCTTCAAAAATCGAACAAAGGTAGCGAATAAATGAGAGCCAAAAAAAAAGTGATGAGGAGGGAATTTTTCCGATTCTTTGACTCTTTTTTTTTTCTAGGAAATTTCAAACTTTGAACGGCCGATTTTTGCCATTGTTTTTCGACTTTTCAAAAACTTCTATTTCTTCTTTTAGGACGAATGTTTTAGAATGAAGCCATTTTTTTTTGACTAATGGTTAGATAAAATATTTAATGCGGGTAAAAGTTGATGAGAAGGAAATTTTTGAAATAAAATTTCTAGAATTCTAGAAAAATTGAATGAAAGTGAACCGGAAATGAAAGTTCGAAAAAAAAGTTCGTCTGATCGGAAATNAAAGGTCTGTTACGGTGGCAAATTACCGGGCGGTTATTTTTTATATTTATATGACAAACTGATTTCCTTACCGTTGTTCTTCAATTGAAGGTTTTAGTCAAATATTTTCTATTTACGATATTGTCTCAAAGAAAAAATTATCGTAAAAAACCGAAAAATATAATTTTTATTTTTTTTCTATCAAATAATTGTTGAAGCTATTGAATAAATAGTTTATATTTTCGCTCACGTTAACTTGGATGAAAATATGATTTTTTAAAGTCAGGTGGCCAGATTTGTCGACCGCTGAGTACGTCACTGTTCATAACTTCTGAGTATGTGAGTTAAGGGGGGTACCCCGGGTACTGGTCGCTGGAATTGAATTTACTCGATAAAAAATTAGCCAAACAGGGCTTTGAGGATAAAAGTCAAATTAGCCATCATGTAGAACTATTCTTTATCTTGTAAAAAAAATCTCAAATTTTGTTTGTGTGCATACACTTCTTCACACATAAGCGACACAAGAGGATCTAAGCCAAAATGGTAAAACTATCTCCTCCTAGGTTTTATGTTGAAATTGGCTGAAATTTTGACATAACTTGTAAAAGTGGTAGGCCAAACTTAATCTCGGTCAAATTTTCGAATTTCGCCCCTCTTTTTCTAGAATATGAAGAAAACCACCGTTATTTGGCAATTATCCATCGGAAAAACTATTTCCTCCTCGGAAATTTCTAAGCTAGCTCATACAAATACAAACAATAACCTATGTCATTTTTTTGGATGTCAACCTAAAACCCCAAATATGATTTTTTTATGGGCCCCGAGAAAATTTTCGAAAAAAAAGTGCTTCGATTTTTTAATTTAGGCTCAAAACGAAAGGCCACGGAAACACTTGATCGAAATTGGTTATGTCAGGTGTTATTTTGAGCTTTTAGTAGTAAATTAAAGCAAAGCCGTAATTTTTTGAACGCAATTTTGAAAAAAAACTACTCAAGAAAAAATTCGAAAAAACGCCAAAATTTTCGAAAAAATTTTTGATGATTTGGTCGGTGTAACTTAGCTCATCACCTTCGGATCATTTTGGAGCATATTATGCCCCTTAAGGCACATAAAGCCAGCGACCGTAACCCCCTTAAGGGGGGACCCCTCTGACAAAACACGATTTTTATGTTTTTTGAGGCCAAATATCTTCAATGACCACCACACTGCTAGAAAGCCTACAGTTAATAATATAATGTAATATTATAAACAAAAATCTTTGACATGCTGTAATTTAATTGAAGATCATAATTGCTTGACCGATCAGAAATGAGCTTTTAAAATAAAACTTTGCATATTTTGACTTAAAAAGCCTTACTCCTCTTGAGTTTTAAAGATTAGGAAAATTTAAATTTAGTTTTATTAACCACGAAATTACGTACGCAGGTTTTTACTTTGTTGTTTAAAAAAATTTAAAGTAAATTACTTCCCGAAATGCCAAAAAACGAATTTTTGAGCTGATTTTCAGGGTCGCACGGCAAAAGCCTCCTCCTCTCTGGATTTTTTTTAAGTCAAAACTTTTTATCTTATCTGATTAAATAGCTGATAGTTGCAGAGCTGTTTTTATCCAAAACCTTAATTTTGGTTATTTTGTTTCAGAAAATGATATCTTTGAAATATAATGGAAAAACCCATAAATTTTAATAAAAATGCTAAAAAAACTAACACGTATATTTTTTTAAAACTATGAAAAAGTTACGCTTGCTGACGAATATGGGGAATAAAAATAACCCATGTTTGTTTCAATTGTTCCGTATTTAAAAAAAATTCATAAAATAAAAATTTTAACATTTTTTGTCTTGATCCCCAATTCATGTTTAGGATTTTGAGAATATTTTAATTAATATCAAAGAATCTAACAAAAACTCGTAAACATTTACCGGAAAACGATTTTCGTCAATCCTTTTAATTTCTCTCCAGCAGCAAAAAACTCGCGGAGGGTATATATCCAAGTTAAATTCAAAATTTAAAAATGAAACAGAAACACCAATAACAACCACTCGTTTGTTCATAAAATCACAGTGACGTTAGGCGTTCATCTCGTAAAATGAAAAAACTGAGTTGTTCGTAAAGTTCGAAACTGCGTATGTTATTAAGATATTTTTGTTTGGGTCAGAAAAGTATGTAGACACAAACAAATATATTAAATGTTTTTTGACTTGTTCTTTATCATTTTGCAGTAATTTCTCTCTAGATCAGACATAAAGCGCGCACCCTATTAACAATAAAAAGCAGAATGGCAATTATAATAAATTCATGATTCATAATAAATAATGAGAACCTATTTCTGTTAATAATAGTGTTAGACTTTTTTAAAACATACTTTCGTGGTCAGTTTTTAACGGAGAATTTTCAATTTCTTCGCTATTCAAATTTCCATTTTTGTAAATATAAATGTTGATATGTTGATTTTAGTTCAACTCTAAAATATACTTTAAAGTTCGAAATAGCAAATTTTGATTAAGAGGCAATGGATTACTCAGGGCTGATTTTACCCGAAAATTGTAATGTGTGGATCAGAAATCCACTCAAGCGTGCTCATCTGTGGCCAGAACTTAAAAAAAAAAAAGAAATACTGTCCAATTTTGCTTCGTTGAAAGTGGTCTTTTTATTTCTTTCAATAAAAATTATATACATATATCATATTGGTTATAATCATTCATCTGGATTTTGAATGAATTTAAATAAAAATATTAAAACCCGATTCTTCAGCTTAGTCGGTTAATTTGAGGCTCATTTTGTTAATATCGAAGCACAAAATATTAATCGTCTAGCGCAGATTCTAGTTTATGGTGCTTGAATTGACGAGAAAAATTTTGGATGAAATTATGTCCCGTTTCCCAAAAAGTCAGTTTTTCGAAATTGACAAAAACTCAATGCCTATAAAAAAAAATGTCAAGCTTTGTTTATATAAGGGTAATTTTATAACACTTTTATTACGTCCAAGTTTCATCACCAGTATCTACTACTATAATTTTTTTCTGTTATTTTTTATATATGTGTTTCGAGTAAATTTCATTCTATTCGAGGATGCACATCCGAGTTTGTTTATCTACTGTCTTTATAAAACATGTTTTTATTAACCTGTCTCGCGTATATTAAACAATTTGGTAAACATCTCCAGTTTGTAAACATTTTGTTATTTGGTATATTTTTCATTTGATTGAATTTATTTTTTTAGGATGAATTTTTTTCTTTAAGGGTGAAAGACCATTGATTTAGGTACTTTTTTCATGGTGATTACCAATTATCGTTTTAAAAGACTAGCTTAAGAAGGACGGGACTGAGATGCACATCGGTTTGTTTATTACTGTCTTATTAACGGTCTCGCGTATATAAACATTTGACGCGAACCTTTTTTCAGTCATTACATTTATTAGAGATGTATAATATATGGTTTATACCCCCTGAACCGTGTTTCCATTACTTTTACTATGACGTGTAGTCTCGCCTTACTTTTCATTAATGTTTTCGTAATTTTGAGTGTTTTCTAATGTTGTGACAAGGTACTTTTTCGATATCTTTAGAATTTAGTTTATAAAGATTTTTGAACAAAAGCACTTTCTAAACCAAGTTCTCCCTTTCCCTTTAAATTTTTGTTGGTTCGGGAAAAAAAAAATATTCTTCAAGCCAAGCTAGAAAACTCAGCCAGGCCAGAAAATTCAAGCCAAGCCACTAAGTCAAGCCAAGCTTGAAATTTCATGACAGACCAAGCCAAGCTCAATCCAAGCCTTCAAATATTGGTTGGGTTTGGCCAGGTCTGGCTAAGTGGCTCTAAGAATAAACATCACAATTATGTGATCACATACTCAAACATTCCCTGACACCTATTATTAAACTATTTTTGTTTGACCGTTTCGGTATTTTTGTAGGACCTCTTGGTTTCTGTCATGGACGTTCGGTTTTCACGTCCACACATTTGAGGATGAGTCGTAGAAAGTAAATGCATAATGAAGGCGAAATTGAGCAAAAATCCTCAATTAAAAGCCGCATTATAATATTCTGCTCGCGTAAAATTGCTATTTGCCTAAAAGCTAATTAATAAACTGATTAATACTGAAGATTTACAAAATTTTTTTTAAAGCAGTGTTTCAAAGAGAGCTGTATTGACATTTTTGGTATCTTTTACGAAACCAAAACAGCAGCAAATATATGAAATGAACGTTTGATTATGATAAAATAGTTGTACTTCTTATTAGAAGTTCTATCCTATATCTATTCGATTTAGTAATTTCCGCAACGTAGCGCTGATTTTATATTTCTATACGGGCCGTGATTCACGGCCCTTTGGTCCATGATAACTATATTTTTATTTTTACAAGTTTTACCTATGTCTTCTTCATAGCTACGAATACGGACTTTCCTTTCGAATACTATACTAGTAAATAGATCGAATCGAAGATATTAAATGTCTATTGGAGAAACTTTTGCCACGAATTTAAAAATAGATTACAATGGTAACGCTCAATTTATTTCCATATTTTATCATGAAGGAATTTTATTAAAAAAGCTCAATTAATGTTTATGTTGATTTTGATATTATACAAGCAAAAGTACAGACACAACGCCGCTGGAAGAATTCAATTAACCGACAAAGTCAGTTTATTCCGGTATACTTTTCTATAATACTAATCTTGGGAACATCGCTCCGGCGGATCGCTTTTTTAACCTACAGATGAGCAGAAAGTTTGTTGCTAAATTTTAGAACCAATAGCGTAAGGCGAAAGCTGTTTAGCTAATGATCTACGGCTCATTTGGTCTAAAAATTCTCGGCCAACAATTTTTCTGCTTCATCTCGTAGGTTAGAAAAGCGACCCCGGGCGTGTTTCCCCGAAGTTGTTTTATTTGTTAGAAAGTGAAGTTGGTGTTTTTAAGTTAAAAAGGACGCTCGAAGAAATAAATTTTGAGAAATTGAAAAAAACGGCTCGAACGCATTTTTTTTAATAAAAAAGCACGCTAAATGAGTTCATTATGTGAAAATAAAAAAATGCTTTTACACGTTTTACAAATAATACTTGGCCCACTCGAGCTCATTTTTCCAAATAAAAAATGGGCGCTAGGAGAAATTTTGTTACAAAATGGTTCTGAATTTGCATTTTTATTAAGCTGTACAGTAGATATTGAATGATAGGTTAGAATCAACATTATGATCCATTAGCATTTAGCAAGTTCATGAATTTTAAAAGTTTCCGTGCGATGAAGAATTTTGTGTTCTCTTTAACTCTGTAGTATAGATTTTTGCGTCACCTTATAAAAATTTGAAATTAAAAAATACTGAAAAATCCATGCTGGTTGAGATAAATCTAGTATTTCACATTTTTTTTAATCACTGGCGCTATCAGCAATGGGTTTAATAAATCATGATCATAAGTAATTGAGTACATAATGTGGTGTTACATTTCCAGTAGAGTAATTTATGGTAAATTGTTCAGTGCTGTATCAAAAATTAGATTCTCAAATTGTTTTTCGAATCTGTGCTAAAGTCACACACTGAAAAAGTCACACTGTACTCCCGAAAAACTAAAAAATTTTCTTAATTCAAGAGAATTCCATTTTACACTTTTCCGACTCTCAATTTTTTTTTTTTATAAACTCAAAGTTTTAAATACTGAATAATCGCGGCTGGCAACCAGTAGTTCTTCAGCCAAAGTAAAATTTTCCTACATCTCAATAATAACTGCAGTTTGAAATTGTTTGTTAAGACATAATTCATTGTTTTTTAAGACAAAAAATTTTGAATTTTATTTAGAGTTTGTAAAAATTCCAAATCGATTATTTTAAAATATCGCGTCTAAAAATTGTGATTTACGGAAGTTCTGGCACAAATGCGACATCAATTCATTATACATGAAAATGTGTTTCAAAAATCTGGTTGATTTCAGTAACAGGAACAGTTGCCCCAAGCCCCAGAAATTCGCAAATATTTTTTTTTTCTTCAAAAATCGATCATCAATCGCCTCGGATCTAACATAACGCTGCATCGGGGGTTAATAGTTTTATACTGTACTTGGGCTTCGAATATCGTGGTCATGTTTTCGTATTGTCCCATCATTTCCTGTTTTCGTCATTTCCAGACATGGCACTACTATTGTGCCACTTCGGAACGCCTGTTGCCGGTGGAGGTCTCGACAGTTTCAAGGTCATTTATTTGATTAAACCTTCCATGTTAGTGTGTTCGTCCACCGGTCACTTCACGCAGCTTCTCTTCCAGAACAAAGCAACGCTCTACAAATAATTTAGGATTACAAATTTAAAATATAATAAGATTAAAGATAATTCAAAATAATTGGAACAGATTTTTAAGAGCGATTTATGATTTCGTGAAAAAACAGAAGCTACCTCATTACGAACCCAAAATGCCAAAAATAACTGATCAATATGATCATAAAACTGTTTCAGTTATTTGGCAGCTTATTAGAGTAGAAAAAAGGGGAAGTTTTTTTTCTCACAATTCACATTGAAAATTTTATCGTAAGCGTTTAAATTGCCGGTTAACTTTAATGCTTAAGTCTAATTATTTGCTGCTCATCATTAGATTTATGGTTATTCCGAATGACTGATTCTTAACTTTACAAATATTCACTAAAAAAGATAGGACAATTTTTCAAATTTTCTATCGATTCTATGATACTAGATATAATGATCGATAAATCAATAAGAAAATGCATAAAAAAATGCCATTTTAGTAATCAAAATTTTTTTAATATCTAGACTTTCTCTGAACGACTTATTATTTTGGAACTTGATTGTAAACAGCTTGAAAAATTGATTTAAAACAATAATATCGAAACTAGTTGCTAAACTCATAATAAAGTTAATAAAGATAATTGTTTTTTATAAGAAAATTATAAGCTTTAAGATTCTATTTAACCCATTGGAGAGCTCTAAACTCAAAACTTCTCGGAGGGTCCCTAATACGATAAGTTTCTTGTTTCATTTTTAAAACAGCAGAATGGCCCGAAATTTTCAAACAATTAAATAGAATTCATAAATATTAAGATTTTTTGTTTCGAATTTGCCCGTCGGACCTTCTTTTTAGGATACAATGGTGTACATTCTTGAACTTGACTCCTTACTATTTTTTTTATAATTTATCAAATTCTTCAATAATTTCACACTGCGGTTTAAAAAAAGCGTTTGATACCTGAATGCGCTCTTGCATTATTTGACAGATTTTGCACTGTTTCAATTTTTTTTCTCTTGACGGGTAAATTTTTGCAACTTCAAAATTTGTCGGATGAAAAAAACTTTTTTGAACGAAAGTTGCTACTTTTGAGCTTACTTGTAATAATCTGGGTTTTTTTCTGAGATCGATTATTTTTACTTTATAATCGGGTTTTTGAAAAAACATCAAAAAAACGGGCGTTTTGCTAATCAAGGTGTTCTAAATTAAGTAAATATTCTTTTATTATTAGAAGCGCATAAAAACGTTCTGAACCACCATCGTTAAATTTATTAATTTTTATTTTTATTCGATTTCTACGTCAAAATCGAAATTAAATTTCTTCGAAAAAAGGCGAAAAAAACAAAATTTTTGCACATCGAAAGAAATTTTTTTTCATAGTTTAATGAAATAAATTTTACGTGTGGATGGGTCGGCTTACCCAATTTGGAAGTTTCGGTGAAATATTTTATGTTTATTCTGGATAAAGAGGGCTTTCGATGATTTTGCCAAACCGTGTTTCTTTGCAAAAATTATGATTCAGATATAAACAAGAGCAAGAAACAAAACGAGAATATTTGAATAAGTAAAGTGGATTCTCAATATTTTTAGCTGCTGATTTCAGAAAAATCAAGTTTGAAATTTTTAACAAGAAAATGAGGAAAATTTTTCAAAATATTTCCAAATTTTACAAAAATCACAAAACCATGTCATATGATTTTCATAGCATGATAAAAAAAAATATGTGTCACCTAAGCAAAAAGTTAAAAGTGGCCATTTTAAAGAGTGTTTTTCGTTGATTTTGAACAAATATGAAAAATAAAATATTGAACACAAAATAAGGCAGTTTTTTTATAATGCTTCGACTTTTTTTCAAAATTCTCATAATATGTTCGAATTCGAAAAGTTTAATTCAAACAAATTTCTTAAAACAATATTCGAAAAATCTGTAGTTACAAAAGTTCCTGGATTTTATAAACATACTTTGATGGTATATTGAGAATAATATAAACCAGTAAAAGTTTTTTCATAGAGCCATATCGTACTGTCAAAATGCACCGCCCTTTCGCTGAATGTTTACTCGAGGTTCAAATTCAGTCAATATATCAACAAGGTGATTTCGATAATTTGAAATTTCAGATAACTTTTTTTGATTGCCCTATTTTTGTAGAGAATTTGTCACTGAAGTTTTTTTACTTCCATGGATTTTTTCTGAATTTTGAATTTTTTCAAATAAAGTGGTTTAGAAAATTATAGTTCGAGATTTCAACAAAACATGAAACTTCACAGTCGTTCCTGAGATTTGGAGAAAAAACCGGAAAAAAAGATCTCCTGGACCTTAATCCAGGCTTTGGCGGTGAAATTTGATGCACAAATTGGAAAATTTTCTTATACCTCATTACGAGGAAGGTTAGATCAAAAATTTGCCTTAGGTAAAAATACAAACCAATTGTGTGTTCAATTCAGGGATTTGATTGGTTGCCGTTCGCCCGTCTCACTCTCGGTTTGTATTTGGTTTTGTATTTTACTTGTAATTTTTATCCTTGTAATTTGCTTTTGTATTTTTACCTAGGCATTTTTTTGCATTCTACCTTCCTCCGTAATATGATATATGAGTAGGCTTTGGTGCGTGAGGCTTCTCAAATAAGCTTGTTTTGACCACTAGGGCCCAAAATTCTCCAACAGGGCTTTCGCTCGGAGGAATGCGAATTCAATATTTGGAAGATTGTTAAATAACAAGAAAATGATGAGAAATGAATGAGGGAGTAGGCTTTTTAGTAGTTTTTAGGAAAACGCCTACTTAAACCATTTTATGCGTTATGTTAAAGTATCAGATTGCTTGAATCAGTACTTGGCAATTTCCCTTAAGAGTTGTTTCTTACGTATTTGGAAAAAAAATAATATTTCTGAAGCCAGGTTTCTCAGGAAACTTTCACTGAAATATGTGTAAAAAAGGCCCAATTATCGACCGCCTCCCTTAAAGAAAAAGAAATTAAAGTTTGGCCGTATTAGCAAAAGAAACAATTCTACAGTATTTTAATTTACCTTTGAATTTATTTTTTCTCATTTAAAAACTTCTTCAAAGTTCATTACAGCGTTATATCTCGGCCGTTCCCTCTCGCTTAATTGCCGAGATTGATTTCTCCTCGATTCATTTTACCGCTTCCTTTGATAATCATCGACCTCTTGCCCTTCGGGGACCATGACGTTCAATAGTCGCGATCAATTTTGCCGGCAAAAGACTCACTCATTTGTTCGCTGAAAATCGTCCAATTGAGCCTGTGCTCATTATGTGTACGATGTCATCGGTTATTATAAGTAGTCGGTTTGCCTCCTTCTTTCAAGAGCTGTCGCAGTCTTTTTCCAGGCTCGCGAATTCGTACATTCTAACAAAATTTGGACTCAGTTGGAGTTAGTGGATGTTATCGATCCTTCCATGGAGCTCCAGGAAGAATTGATGTAATCAAACCTGAGGAGATTATTCCTTCTACTATTATACTAATAATGGAGTCTAAAGTAATTTTTGCGTAGTAATCATCGGAATTATCGACGGAATTATATTTGGGAATTATACTGTGGAAATCAAAGTTTGCATGGATTCGCGATCAATTGATGAAATTGGAGGGGGGCATTCGTAATTGCTTGATTTTTGTGAAATTAATTATGAATTTATCAAATAGAAAAAATTAGTTATTTTCCGTCTCTGAGAAATTTCTGAACATCAGGGTACTTTATAGTAATTTCAGAAATCGATGCGGAGACAAGTGTTGTCTGCAGACAGCCTTATTACTAATTAGGAATTTTACTATATCACATGTATTAAAAAGTATATGTAAATAAACCAAATGGCTCGAGAAGTCTGAGATTAAGTCATTTGATAGTTCACAGACTGGACTCCATCATTTTTCTAAACAAAATAATTTTTGGAAAATCCAAAAAAATTTTTTGCCGTTTTTACTGCGTTTACTTCGGTTCAAATTTTGCCATTTTACTTCATTTCTAATTTTTTTCTCGTTTTACTATTTTGCATTTTACTTCTTTTCTGTTTATCTTCATTTTTAATTTCGTATATTTTCAATTTTTATTTTACATGTTATACAACTGGTGACTCACAGTGGTGAGCTATTAGAAAATAGCCTATTTTTTTTTGAATTTTGCTTCACATAAGAGAGTTCATTGAATCAAAAATTATATCATGTTATAGTAAGCTGTAATATATCCCTTTATCACATTTTGTAGAATATCTCCGCCCTCTACTTTAAAACACACTTAGTCTTGCTAATCAGGGCCGGTATTTACAAAAAGGTGTGATAAAGGGATATATATTTTGATTATCTGCTATTTACCTGATATTATTTTTGGAATTTCTGATTGTCAAATAATACATATAGATATTATTGGCTTTTTTTTAATGCATCATATTATTTTGGGGCGTATTCTTCGGAATTTTGTTTGTCAGATTATGCATTAATTTGTATATGTGATTTATTTTTTTGTTCCTTTTGTGTATAATACAGCTAGATTTTAATTTCAAAACCTTTTAGTACTAATAATTTGTACATAAAAATAAATAAGTAGATGTCATTACGGAACCTGTCATTACATATGTTATCATATATCCCGTTAAGGGGGTTAGCAGCGAGTGTGGCAGATTGGTACATTTTTCGAGCGATTTTTGAAAGAAAAAAATGTGAAAATTTTTTATATTATTTTTTATCTAAAATGAAAGTGTTCATTCTTGCAAACGTTTATATTTTTTACATACTTAAGTATCTGTAAAAAATATCATAAACCACTTTTCATTATGACTTCATTTCCAACTTGACCCGATGTGAGATTTTTTTTTGAAAGCAATATTTATAAACTTCAGACATTTTCGGGTGTTATGCACTAATTAGTGGGAGAATAATTATCCACATGAAAAAATTTCCTCAATATGAAAATTTTTTTTCCATGAAAAATGGATAAAAACAGCTTTTTAGGAAGAAAAATTGACCTTCAATTGCGATTAAATATTGTAAAATGTCCTGACTTTCAAAATTAAAGTAGCCTATAACACCCGAAATTTAATTGACATTTTTTGAGGAAAATAAATTTTTTTATAAATTGCGTGCCAAATGACACAAACCGGTGACACAAGCAAGTGTTGTTAATTTCATCAGTAGTTCAGAAAAACGATATTCACTTGACCCTTGCATCGGTTGAAATACGGAAACCAAATAATACCAGAAAAATTTCACAAGTGATTCCGCCTGATTTTTTACAGAGATTTCAAAAAAACTAATAAAAATTGTTTGACTTGATTTGCGGAAAATTTTCATAATATTTCTAAAGAGTCGACAACAAAATGACAAAAGACATTTCATGATTTTTCAAATAGCAGTCAGAAAATATAAAAACATGCATGAAAAAATTTAAAGTGGCTATTTTTTTCGTTTTTAGGTTATGTACGCAAATAGATTTTCCTTAAAAATTTTCCCCCATAATTCGGCCAAATAATAAGATGAGCTTGGTCTTAGACTTTTCGATCACTGTTTGCTCCACCGGTGGCGTTGGTAAAAAAAAAAAAAAAAAAAAAATGCAAATTCTAGGGCATGCTTATAACTGCTCTTCCAGGCTTAACCTGCAAGCCCAAATTACTATTATTATCGTTGTGGACTAGAGATTTAGTGAATCTGCGTATGGCCGAGCCGAAAAAAAATTTTGTCATCTGGTTCATAAGATAACCTTTGAAAAAAAAAACATATTGTTCATTTTTTTCAAACGCTCTCCACTAGGCGGTGTTGGAACTTGAGATCAAATAGTGTGCCCCCATCAGATTTCCAGAACCTCAACTAGGGGTCTGGCCAGCAAAAAATATCTCAATAATTATTTCTAGATTATTTTATTTTGAATTGTGAAAATTTTTTTTGACAAAAATGACAAAAAAATTTTCTCAGAAAAAAGTTTGTATATCCAGGCCGTATGAACACCAGGGCCGTTGTACAATAGGGCCGTTGTACATCTTAACGTTGTCAAGGCAGGGGGCCGTTGTCCCCGGCCGTTGTAGAATGGTCGTTTGTACTACAGGGCCGTTGTAACATTAATGGGTCGTTCTACGGTACCCCCAAATATAAGGTGTTTTTAGGTTAGCACCTTTAGGGTGGCATGTTGATTTAATAAAGGCTTAGAGGCATTTAAAAATGCTCCAAATTGATACGGCTGATAATTAAGTTACTAAGAACTAATCATCGAAAATTTTTTTTCGAAATTTTCGCATTTTTTCTTGAAGTAAATACTGAAGCGGGGTTGGGGTGTGAATGTAGGAATTTGCTGGGCGAAAAATAGCCCTCTCCCCAGCTGGACTGGAAGGGTCGATAACGGCAGATAAGAATAAATGAGAAAAAAATACGGTGGAGACTAAAACCTTCTCTGTCAACTACAAGTAATTTTTTTTAATTCTGGTGAAGGATGGCTCACCGGTGCGGCATCGAAAAACTTGGTAAAAATTATGTTCTCAATTCACAAAAAATTGTAAATCTCGATGTCATTTTTGCTTTAATTTTGAATAAAACAGAAATGTATGAAACCTACGAAATATTTTCATATTTTACCACGTTTTCGTTGAAAAAATTTTCTCTGTTTGTTTTTATCCGTAAATAAGTTCATACGATATAATTTCTGTGTTGGTGAAGTAGTTGCAGGAGTCATGTTCGCGCGTGTGTCCATCGCCTCATTCCCCCACCTAGCTCAAACCAAAATAACGCAATATGATTGGTTCAAAGTATGTTCTTTGATTTGTTTTCTATTCAGCTGGAATTCATGGTAAAGCAAATTTTTCTCACCGGACGCTTGTTTCATTTAACCAGCTAACCCACCACAGTATTTTTTAAAAGATGAAGTTAAAATAACGTTTTTGCTCGGATTTGAACCACTAAAACTTCAAAATATCGACTTGACGTAGGCCAACTTCTTCTGCATCAGTGTTTTTGGCTTTCCTTTTGAGCCTATGCGAAATTTTTTTTTCGAAAATGAATCATATTTCAAGTCTGATCGAAATTTGGAAAAACGCCACTGCAATTTTAAAATGCAACAAGGTTGTCTTAAAAATTTGGCCTCCATTTTGTAACTAAATCCCTGGAGGAGAATAGATTTTTAAGCCAAAAATTGAAAACGGCCAAAAATCGTCGTTTATTGACCGCTAGGAAATTCAGTCATCGAAATGAAAAAAACGCTCACTGCAATCTTAGTTTGCTTATTGCACGTATTATGTCACTTTGAAAAATTTCGATATATGGTCTCGGGGAGATAGATTTTGAAATTTCGTGAAGTACTCCTCTTTACGACTATGTGACGCATTGGTGTAGTCATCAAAATCTGAGTTTGACCTTCGATTTCACAAGATATGCTAGGTCTACACAATTGGCATTTTGGAATTATTGCTCAAGCTTGCAGATTTTCCTAAACTAGCTCTGCAAAATTGCCAAATGAGACACTTGACACCCCCTTAAGGGTATATCGGTCCTAATTTGAATTTTCTCGATAAAATATTAGCCGAACACGGCTTCAAGGATATTATTCAGATTAGCCGTTTGTAGAACTTCCTTTCATTTTCTGCGAAAACATTGTGTCAAACTTTTTTGCATAAGACCACCCTAGTGACATTAGCGAACACAGAGTTTAGGCCTAAGCCAAACGGTAAATCTATCTCCACAGGTTGTATTTTGAAATAACCTTTAATTTTAGACATATGTATAATTTAGTATTACTGTATATTGTACTGCTATACTGTATATACAAAAACTTTCTGTTTGGAAGCGTTTTTCGGGATTAAGTGCTTTATTTTTTCTAGAATATGCGATAGACATCGGTTTTTGGAGATTTTTCCAATCGGATTTTCCAGTGTGCTTCAAAAACATCAACGATTTGATTTGGTGCATTTATGACATAATAACTTCAGAAATGTAGGACCGGGATACCCTTAAACGATGACCAAACTGTTAATTTGACATTTTGAGGAGTTTCGAATTACAAAAATCTCGGTGAGTTTTCTAACAAAAGCTGTACAGTGCCAAAAAAATCGCTTTAAGAATTGCTGTTTTCTCAATCCCAATTTTAATTTTTTTCCTGCCATATTTTTACCTTGTGAGCGCTTCCTGTTCCAAAAGTCGACCTTCACCGAAGTTCCAATTTCCAGTCGAATTTTGTTGGTTGATCGCCAGGATGGTACGATTTTGTTATAACAATCGAAGCTTTTTCTTGATTTTATGGGCCGTATTCCAAAGATCTTGCATTTCAAGGCGCTTTCGGCATTATAGTGTAGTCGACCTTAAAATTGATAACCAGAAATTATATTTCAGCGATAAAATTTGCGTCAAATTTTCCTTTCTCCATAAATTATAATTTTATAATTTTTTTCGTCAAGCATCATACAATATTTAAAAAATGTATCCTATCGCAGCCGCAGATCAATGGGCGAACGTATATTCTATGACTGCTGCACAAGCCGTTCAGCTTTAAGGGGGTAGAGCGATGTGGCAGATTGGTACATTTTTTCGGAGCGATTTTCGAAGAAATTTTGCATTATTTGTTAGGCTTTTCCGGAGCCTCACACAAAAATAATAAAAAATGATGGAAATTGAAGGAGTAGGTACAAACTGCGTATCTTTTTAAGAAGCTTTTTAAAAGCGTAGGTGTCGGCGTGGGTGGTATTGTATCAGATAACTGTTAAAGTCAAAATTACCGCGAAGGTTGGTTCTGTTAGTTACAAATGTTTTTGGAATATCACCTTTGCTAGTTTGGCGGAAAATGACCTTGGAAGAGGCTCGAATCAGCGACACCCACTCCCTTAAGGGTATCCCTGCTTCCACATTTTGTGCAGTTATTATGTCATGAAATGCACCAAATCAATTGATTATGTTTTGAACGAATAAAACAACCCAAATGACAACAAAAAATTTTGCGTTTTTTCGATTTTTTCTAAGTATTTTTCTCAAAATTTTGTTAAAAAATAACGTTTGTGTCAATTTGACCATTAAAACCTCAAAATATGGGGTTGACGTAAGCCAACTTTCTCTTAAGTGTTTTCTCATTTTTTTTAAGCCTACTTTTGAAAAAATCGAAGGACATTTTTTTTCGGAAATTTTTCCACTTGACCATGAAAAATGCATAATTTGAGTTTGGAGTCAAAATTGAAAAAACGGCTCCTCAGAAGTTTCTATTTGTTTCGAGCTACCATTTGCAAAAATTTGAGTGAATTTTGAAATTTATCCTAGGAGCAGATAGATTTTCCGATGAACAAAGTCAAAAAACGGTGATTTATCGCATATCCTAGAAAAAAATATAGAACTTATCGACAGAAGCGCTCCTCAAAAGTTTGTGATACTAATTATACAGGTTATTTTGAAATTTATGTTTATTTCAAAATAAAACCTCAGGAGATAGATTTTGCATTTTGGCTTAGGTCTCACTGTCTCGCTTATGTGTCTGAAATTGTATGCATGCAAAAACGTTTTGACACATGTTTTACGCAAGATGAAGGCTAGTTCTACAAACTGGCTAATCTGAATAATATCCTTGAAGCCGTGTTTGGCTAATATTTCATCAAGAATATGTCAAATGAGGAACCGGGATACCCTTAATACCTGTTTCCGATATTGTTTAACTTTTAAAATAGGATTTCTGGTCTAATTTCACCTTGCTGTTTCGTTTCCAGGGTTAAAAGTGATTTATGAGCACTTTTATTTTGGACCAATCAGCAATAAGCAAAATTTACATTTTTTTAAAAAAAAAAAGTTTAAATGGATCCCCTTCCAATTTTTTTATGGATAACTGTCTTGATTCATTTTGAGTTTTAGCCTCTCACATACATTCTTGAATAACTTAATTTTGTTAAATTGAAAATGGACAATTTTTTTCGTTCTGAATACCCTGAATTCCCATTTCTGATTCGTGAAAATTTTCAAAAGTATGGTTTCTAGTCTAATTTAACCCTACAGTTTAATTTCCGGGGTCGAAAGTGACTATTCAGCAGCTTTATTTTTCAACCAATCAGCAAAAATTTCGAAATTTTATCTGAAAATTAAATAAAAATGAATCTCCATAAAATTTCAAATGAATGCTGAATACCGTGGTGTTGTTTACACCATCAAAAAATAGAATCGCTTTTAGCACCCCCTGTGGTTAGTAATGACCTTCAGCTGCTAAAACCGGTTCCACAAAATCGATGCTTGCACATCTTTTGATGATTTATTTAAGTTTTCGGGCACCTCCATTTTTTGTGCTANCTGAATACCGTGGTGTTGTTTACACCACCAAAAAATAGTATAGCCTTTAGGACCACCTGTGGTTATTAAAGAACTTCAGCTGCTAATACCGGTTCCACAAAATCGATGCTTGCACATCTTTTGATCATTTATTTAAGTTTTCGGGCACCTTAATTTTTTGGGCTAAACCACGGGATCATGGTCCTTCATAAAATTTAAGGTGTCAATCTGGAGCATAATTTTACATTATCCCCAAAAAGGTTAGTGGGCATTGCGAAATAAGATGCAAATTTTTTTTTTTGAAAATATAACCTTGAGCACAAAAAACAGCGCCGCCAAGTGATAGGACCAAAAAATATTTTCGACAAAAATTTCCAGCGTGAAAAACTTCCATAGATCTCTTAGTTTCATGGTTATGGGACTTTTTTAACAGATTTCATTTCTTGCTCGAGATGCTAGGTTAGATCAAAATGATGCAAGTGTACGCGATCTATACAGTTAAAATTTCACTCCCCCTCCGATCGATCCGATCACAATAAGTTTTTATTTTACTCCCTCGATCCGATCCAATACGATTTTTTTATTCTTCATGCCGATCCCTAGGTGAGACCTTATTCTGCGATTATTTTTGTAGAGCTCAATGGCGCCCAACGAAAACTAAAAAACGTCTATCATGACAGTGGACCCCAAACTGAAAAAACGTCTAATCATCGACCAGTGGACCCCCAAACTGAAAAAGTCTAATCATGACCAGTGGACCCCAGATCAAAAACGATCTCTTTCGTGCTGAAAAACGTGGGTGGAAAAAGTGGCTAATCAGACCAGAGGACCCCGTAATCGATATACGTAAATGATAATGGATTTGTTCGAGCAATTCGTTTCGCAATTACTTTTTAAAACTGGATTAATTACAATTTCAGATTTGGGTAAAATTATTTTTTGGAAGTGAGACGTTAATCGCTTTTCTCAACTCGTCTAAAATTTGAATCTAATATCTACGGGATAGTCATCCGGATCAGGCTGGCAAAGCCAACAATTTTTTTAGGCTTTAGCTGGTTGGCTTGGTCATCGCCAAAATTTTAGAAGGCTTGGCTTGCTTTTAGCCTTGGCTTGAAATTTGGCTTTGGCTGATCTGTGGCTTGATTTTTGGCATGGCTTGAATATTTTTTTTGGCATGATTTTTTGGCTTGGCTTTATTTCTGGTTGGCGTTATTTTCTGGCTTGATTTTTGGCTTGCTTGAGCATATTTTTTAATTAATTTATCTAACACAATAATGACTATAAAAAGGTGGTGTATTGTCACAACAAACTACTCGAATTAGAATATTTATGGAAAGCGGCGAGACTATGTTTAAAAGGGATGGCTTTTATGTGGGTTTTTTCTCTTTTTCGTTGTTTTTGGAAAAATATAGGCAAAAAACGGGATAAATCCAGGGCGGGGAGATCTTATACAACCTGGGCCTGATTACACAAAATTTTGCGATATTCGGAAAAAAAATGTGTTCCGGGATGCGCATCTACAGAATCGAAATTGAAGTGACAAGAAATGATGAAGATGAAGAATGAGGCCACTTCATGTTTCAGTGAAGAGTTATTTTACTTAACAAGGTTGAACTTTGGTGTGTATCGTTAGACGAAGGTAGATCTACAAAAGGTATCTCGATTTTTTTACCAACTGCCCTAGAATGTTTGAGAGTGATTGAAAGGTCCAAAAAAGGACCACTACCTTAATTGAAGAAAAAATTATATTATTTTCTGCAGCCGCGGTTTTCAGAAACTTCACATTGGAAATGTTAAAAGGCGATTTTCGTCAGCTCTCACATCTTAATCTTCGTATGAAAGGGACAGTCGGTGTTTTATACAGTTGTATTAAGTTTCAGATATAAAGTCTCATGGTGTTTCAAGAATTCTAGAAATCTCATATCTTATTTTTTTGTAATTTTTCGGTAAAAGCGATAGATTGAATAATTCATTAAAGTGTGGCTACTTTATATTAATTCGGTCAAAATGTCTCGTTGGCCGACTAAAATTAGTTTTGGTTAAAATGTTCCCTTATGCGACCTAAAATTCAGTTTGGTAAATGTCTTGTTTGCCTAGCGACCAAATTCCAAATTTGCCTTTCGTGCTTAATGTTTTTTAGCTGGAGAATTATCGTGGTTAGAATGTCTTATGGGGCTGTGATAGATATACTGCATTGTACTTTCTTGTTTTCGTTCTCTCGTTCATTTTTTTACTTTTAAAACAAAAATTTTGGAATGGTTTTTACAAACAAAACTTTTGATATAGAAAGTAATCAAGTACAAGAATGTCAAGCCAGGCAAAAAATCAGCTTGCAACAAAATTTGGTCAGCAGCAAAAATAAGCAGCCAAAAAGTCAAGCCGCCAAAATCAAGCCAGCACAAATGAAGCGAGCAAGTTTTGAACCAGAAGCCAAATAAAGTGCAGCATGCGCTGAAAAATCTAATTTTTGGAGCTTTAGCTTGGCTTGGCTTGGTCAAGCGCATGAAGTCAAGCCAAGTACGAATAGCCAGCCTGTGGCAGGCCTGTGCCGGATAGTATCTATCTGAAAAGATTTGAGGTGATTTTTAGATCAATTGTTAAATTCTTAAATGTATCTCGAAAGAAGTTACTGCATATTTTTTTTCCATCATATTTGGGCTGATTCGAAGTGGACCTGAGTCTTTAAAAGCTCAGTTTAAATAATAGACTATAAATTAATGGTCGCGATAGGAGGACTTTTAAATATCATAGCAAATCTAGCGTTTGTGAATACGATTTTTTGAACTCAAATTTTAATGTTTCTATATAATATACTGTGTGTGCATATTAATGTTTCTAAACCAAGAAAAATATTGATTGAAAAGCTTACGGCCGATCTAATGTGTCGATCGTATCCGACTTGCTATTGTTGAATTTCGACGAATTTGGACCCTCGGCCTGATAAATCAATCAGTGAGCCAGTTTTAGAGTTATTGAATGTCAGCAAAACTAATTTTGCTGATTTACCTAATTTATATTTATCACGCATGATTTTCAAGTATTATTTGTTAATGAAATTAAATTTTGCATCAAATAAATATCGAACTTATTCGTCTCTGTTCACAGAGAGCCTGATTGAATGTTTGGATAACAAAAAATTGCTAATTAAGGTTTGGACTTGTCGAAGGGTTCACAGACCAGGCATTGGCTTTCAAATCGCTTGAGAGGCTCAACAATTTGGCTGATACCAAAATAAGGTATCCGTCTAACATTAACCGTCAGCTAATCTGCAAGGTTACTTATAGATGTTATGAAAAATACATTTAGGTCAGTTTGGTTTTGAAATTAATAAATTTATTTTTATTTTTACATTTCTTTCAACTATCTGGATTCTGGTAATATCCCGGCTGTGAAGTTGGGGTACAACTTATTGAGCCTGAGTTTTGCGCATGCAACAGCAGAGAGAAAGAAGCGGAAAGATACTGGGAATGGAGCGCGATTATATTTGATCGTTGTGTTTATATTTTTTAAGCAGTATGTAATAGGAAGTATTTTATTCAAAACTTTTTTTACTTGTGGAAATTTTGAAGATAATAAGATGATAAATACAGAATTAGATATGAATGAAAATATAAATTAATTTTTGTCAAGATAAACTTATCGCAGAAATAAGATTAGCTCAAGTCTTCTAAGTAGAAAACAATGGAATTAAAATTTTTTGACGTTTTAAAATGTTGTTGATTTGATCGTTTATTGATCAATTAATTTCAAGCAAGTATGCGATACTTTTTTTAGCTTGATTTTCAGATCGATCCAGAAAATACTTAAATTTCTGTGAGATTTTTCCGCTGTAAGGGTGATGGTCGTTTGCGGTTTAATTTTCTTTGACATACATCGTCAGTGTAATTTCAAATAAGAATTTTGAAATTCTGATAACCATACATGTGCTATATAAGGTTAATAGCAGCAGCTGCGATATAATTGCTTTTGTTTAGTTGTTTTCGAGGCATTAGTGAAGTTGAANTGCTTTGAATTTTTTCGAAAATTTTACGAATTATAAAATAAAAGTTTGAACTCAAATCGTTCCTTAAATAGATAAAAAATGATTTTTATGAGCTGATACACATTTATTGTGGTTCAGCTAACGATAATAAGCACAAAAAAATAAACCAACTAATTATTTTCGTAAATTAAATTGACGCGAGTCTGCCACATCGCTGCTACCCCCTTAAACTGCCAACTAAAAAAGCTCAATGGATAATTTTTTTCTTCTTCATCGGCCAGTTTGTTTTTGAAACTGCAATTCAAAACTTTAGAAAACCTGAATATCGACTTATTTAGCCATAAAATTAAAATTTCAGTCCTTCTTCGCCGACAAGGCATGGTCGACGACACCGAAAAATTTCAAAACGTCCAACAAAATTTCTATGGTGCAAAAAGTTATGAAAAGCAGCTGATGACATTACTATCATTCCTCCCTTTCACTGTTCTATTTGATAAAAGAGTTGATATATTCTATTCAATTGTCAATGAAGAATTTAAACAGTTTCAAAATCGAATCGACCGGACATCGGGGAGACATCAGTATTATAGATTTACCGTGAGGAGAGATAGATTATACGATGATGCTTATTCGGAAATGTCAGAACATAATTTTCCAGGTTTGTTAAAAAAAAATGTTGAAATTTATAATCAGAGCGGTTTATTTGTTAAAAAGAGAGAGTTGGATAACCCAATCGAAGAAAAAAAATAAGTTATAAGTATAACAGAAAAACTTTGTTAAACTATTAATAAATGAGTGGAACACTTTTGTTTTCGAATTATATGTGAGAATTATATAAAAAAAAGTATGTAGAGTATTTTTATTGATCAATTTTTAAAGCTTGATCATTTTTGAGACGATTAATCGACTTGAAGCATCCAAAGATAAACAAAAAAGTTTTAAAATAAAAATATATACTAAAAAATGTCTTCTGAACAAAAAAGTTCGTTACAAAGTTGTAGCAAAAAAAAATTTTTAGTTAATTAACGTTTTTGTTAAAAACTTCTTTTGTTAAATATTTTTAGTAAAGTCTTCTTTTGTCAAAAAGTTTTCTTAATTTGTGAAAAAACTTAATTGATAAAAATTGATCCAAAGCACGCCTATAATCTTGATCTACGTGATTTTTCGAGACAAATTAAATTCTTTTAAGATTGGCGACAACGCTTTGCGGTTCAATTCAAAAATCAAGAAAGAGTTGAAGCTGGTATTGGCGATGGTGTAAATATTGAATTTTTGGAAGATCTCCTTCGAACTGGTTTCGACCCAAATCGTGGATTATTTCTGCAAAATGATGATGGTGAACTTTATCCAAATCCTGGAGCAATGTACTTATACCCAGAAACGTTTGAGCAGCACTACAAATTTCTTGGCAAGATTCTAGGGAGAATGATTTTCCAGAGATCACTCGTTAAATTGCCGCTAGCATCTTTCTTTTTGTCTAAAATTATTCGAGGAGGTGTGAATAATGTAGAGTTATCAGAATTACAATCGCTTGATCCCGAACTTTACAGGTACTTTGCAATGTGTCTGTAAAATGTGCTGTAAACTGCGTATATGGGGAAAAGACAGAAATTCTGATATTTCTGGCCATTTTCCGGAAGATATATATATATAATATTACTGTCGTATTTGTCTAAGCGGACGTTTTAGTGTCTTTTTGCGTTTTTTTGGCGAAAACCTCGTCTAAGCGGACGTTTTGAAAATTTTCAAAAACGTCCGCTTAGACAAATACGACAGTATATATATTGAAAAATGTATGAAAATAAATTTTTCAAAGATTTGTCAAAAACCATAATCTTGTAGCGTTTACTAAAAATTATTTTTAACAAGCTTAAACCTACGCATGAAAGAGGAACGAAAATCGTTCGATTTTCCAAGCCTGGTCCCGAGTGCCAGATTTCAAATTTTGGGAAATAACAAGAAATAAAATTGTTGAAAGTTTTTTTAAATGTTCTTCAAAAAAAATAAAGAAAACTATCTTAGAAATTTGATGTATCTGCAAAAACACCCCGAAGAAGCTGCGAGTTTAAACATCGATTTTACAACTATCCTTGGCGGCCACGGCGCAAATAAAACAATAAATTTGGTGCCAAATGGCGACCAAATTTTAGTAGATGAAAATAATTATGCAGAATATATCATCAGAGTTGCCGATTTTCATCTGAATCGAAGTATACGATCACACTGTAATGCATTCAGAGAAGGATTCTCGTCAGTTATTGATCAAACTTGGATAAAATTATTTGATCAAAGGGAATTTAATATTCTTATCCAGGGTAAGAAATTTCAATTTTTTATAAAATTTATGAGAGTTTTTAGTAATTACGCGTGAAAACATACTACACAATGTTTTTTGGTCGTTTTTTCATTCAGAAAAGTAAGAGTAAAAAAACTCGACGCAGTTTTATATCCCCAGGATCTGTTTTTAAGGAGTCCCTACATTTTCTGCTGCTACTATGTCATGAAAATGCACTAAATCAAACCCTATTAAAACCGAAATAAACCAAATAATTTACAATGTTGTAATTTAGAATAAAATAAGATAAAACTGAATTTTATTCGAAAAAAATTAAAAATTATTTTTAAAAAATCCGTCATACTTGTTTAATAAAAATTTATGATTTTGTTTCATTGATATATTATTCCAAAATGTTCCTAGTCGTAATTATATCCGAAGAATTCATTTCTAACTACAGTGCCCGATATGTAAATTCACGATGAGGAGTCGTAATTTACAGATCGGGGATGGTATTTCAGTCCTATCATTTGTTTTATTTTGAGCGTTCTATCGGAATAAAACATTTAAAGTAAACCATATGATAAAAGTTATAAATCAGCGACTAATGAGTTAAAAAAGCTTGTGTTTAGTTTCACTCCTAACCAAAAATTATGGTGTTTAAAAAAAGTTGAAAAAAAAGTAAGATGAGGCAATTAGGAAGAGGCAAAATTTTTTCTTCTTGAATTTTCCTCAATATTAGCCATAAATACTTCAAACCGGGGCCACCCTTAAATCCATTTATGGATTATGAATATGGCAGATTCCGAGTTTTAAGTGTAAAACTCCGTGAAATGTGTTCTCTTAAAGTTCAAATTCTAACGGTCGATCCGGCTGTTTATGCTGAAAATGGCTTATAATTACAGCTCCATTATAAATTTTTTTACATAACAATTTGTCTTCGTGCGTCTAAGCGACATTTTTGTGCGTCTAAGCGGACGTCTAAGATACGACTTGCCTATAGAATAGGGTGGGAAATGCGATTTTCAAATTGCTCTGCGCTATTTTTTTTCCTTTCAGAAGTACTAAATAATACTCCACGAGTTCAAAAAAAATATGAAAAAAATTTTCAAAAGGTTACTATAGGTCAAACGAAGAATTTTTGATTAGAAGTTGGGGAGAGGGGTCAAATGACACATTTATAATTTTAATTTTTGTTTTTTTCACTTTTAAGGGGCATAAATCGGAAAATTTTCGATAAAAATTTTTTTTCTGAAATCACAACTGATAACATTATTGCTTGAAAAAATTTTTTTTTCGTCAGACCAATATTACAGCATAAATTTTAACATCAAATTTTTATTTTTGAAATTTTGAGGTTTTTTTTTTTACTTTTTAGGGACATAAATTGGAAAATTTAAGTTACTTTTTTTTACTTTAATCAAACTAATAACACGATCCACTGAAACCAAAAAAAAATTCTATAATACTGTACAAGAACTATCTCTTTTCGCAATTTTGCAGATTTTTTCTCGATTTTAGTTCAGCAGGCATCAAAGCGGCAATACCAATCTTTGATCGTGGCTTTTTTCGACATTTTTATATTTTCAAGGACGCAA